>JUFY01035446.1:0-77758 GCA_001855655.1 Leptopilina clavipes
CTCCGTTGCATCTTCGATTTTTTATTATTATTATTATTATTATTATTATTATTATCTTCTTTTTTTGTCTCTTCTCTTCTAAATCAACAATTTCGGCTGGTCTGAATTTAACTAGGATATTATAATTCAAAGGATAGATTAACGAAATATAAATCACAATTATAAAAATCCAAGGAGACTTAAAAAAAGGAATAAAGTGAAGCCAGGGTCGCCAATTATTATAAATGTGCGTCTCTCTTAAATTTATCAAGCACCGTGTTATTATTATTATTAAAAAAGAAAAAAAAAAGAAAAAAAAATTAACGTGCACTTTACATCTCTTTTGAAAATGAAAATTGCGCGTCAAGTACGAATTCTCTATGATCGTTATTATAAATTTTTTTTTAAATAGTTTTTTTGTTTACTTTCTTCTAAAGGAAGTATTTTATTGTGTGGTGTTAGAAATAATTAAAAATTCGAAATTATTATTGTAAGTTCGAATTTATATAAATCATAAATTCAAGTTAATGAATATTTATAATAAAATGATTTTTGAAATTTATAAATTTATTAAAATTGAATTTATTTTTACAACTTATTTACATATAATAAAAGTTTTTTAAATTAAAAAGAACAATTGTTCGTATTTGACGAATGACATGAAATTTAAGAGCGACTGCGATCCGTGAATAAGCATAATTAAATAGAAAAAAAAAGAAAAATATTCATACGAAAGGAAACGAAAAGGCATACATAAAATCGTTCATTGGCGCAGGTGGTTATGACATTGTGATCTATACAAAATACAAATTACAAAGCATCAACAAGTAGTAAATATTTAAGATTATAATATACATTGACGCGAAAGAAAACAACACGCATTTACACACACAAAATTTACATTATATATGAGACACTCAAACAATCACGAAAATACCATTATTTTACAATTATAATTTTTAAAAAATTAAAAAAAACACAAACACAACAGAGAAACAGATTTACAGAAAAAAAACGTTCAAACACGTTTAAAGTAAGCAAAGTAATATAAAATAAAAGAAAGAAAAAAACACGACACTCCTGCCACGCAGTGAGTTCTTAGACAGCTTTAAGATAATAATTATAAAAATGATAAATAATAACTATTAAATAATAACGATAAACTTTCTATATGTTGAATCGTGTTTAGTGAGAGAATAACTAGTAAGAATTACTATTGCCACACACATGGATTAACACAATTTGTATGACTAAATTAGTTTTCATTTTCTCTCTCTTATTTCTTTTTAGCCATTTCTCTGTCTGTCTCTATCTCTATCTCTCTCTTTCTTTCTTTCTCTTAAAAAAAATGAAATTTCTTCTTCTTAGCTCTGAATCTATCTTTCTCGGAGATTTATCAATTTTTTTCTTAATAGAAAAAAAGGTGGTTGTTAGAGGATAGTTTGGTGTTCCGTTTGCTGTTTTTACAAACGTTGTACGGTTATTAATCGGCGAGATTAGCTAAATAAAAGGATTAATTATTGTCGAAAGTGTAAGCAATAGGCGCAAGAAAACTACGGTTGTAAGTGAGGGGATAAATCTTTACTGTTATTACAATCACTGCTATTAATTATTATTAATATTATTACGGTTATTGCATTACCCCACAATCAGTTTTTGTTGATTTATTAATTTTTGTATACTTTTGGAAAATAAAATTTATCAACTTTTCTCTTCTTTTAATTGTAAATACAAAAAGTTGACTAGAAATTAATTGAATCAATAAATTTAATTAAATTAATTTGAATTGGTAAATTTTAAATTAACCAATGAAAATTTTATTAAATTAGGATTAACAAGTTGTTAATCTGCATTGATATTAATATGAATTTTCTACAAAATCTGGTTGTGAGGTAGCTTAAATTCTTTACTGCTGCGATTATTATGATAATTACAATTATCATTATTATGATTATTCAATACGGCGATGATGTTTATTATTATCAATATTAATATTATTATTACTATTAGTTTTCTTTATTACAGTTTTTAAAAAATTACCGAGCTGCGTCTTTAAAAACGAATATGTGAAAAAAAAATGTTTAAGAAAAATTAAAAAAAGAAGAAAAGTGTGCAGCACGGATTCGATGCAACCTATTAGAGCCACTTCGTTTTCAATCGACGTTATATATATTTAGAGAAAAGAAAAGAAAATTTTTCAATCGAGTCGAACGCTAAAAAATACTTTAACATTAGGAAACTGGAGTGCGTATGTTCGTTGCCCTAATGTGCTTGCGTTTCTTGCATGCGTGCTTTGGTATAATCGTGTGTGTGTAGGAAAATAATTGCAGAAATTTTCTTCTGTTAATTATTAAATTTTTAAGTAGCGGACGCTTGGGGTGATATCCAGGAAATTTCTTTTTTTCTTATCCAAACTTTCCAATCTAATTGGCGGGTTTAGCTTTCTCCAGATTAAAAAAATTAAATGTTACATAAAATGTATATTGTATTTTTAATGAATTCTAAGTGACAAAAAATTGTTTGCCTATTATACGACTTTTAATCTTTTTAAATTTTATCAAATTTCAATATATAAAAAATTCTCTTAATCCAATTTTAAAAATATCTCTCACAATAAAATTGTGAGGTAAGAGAGGAAAAAAGCTGATTATCGCCCCAAATGCTTTAAAAATATATTAAAAAGAGAAATAAACATTTTTTTAATTGTCACCCTCAGCGATCAATTGCCGCTACTATTTTTTTCCTTTCTTTTTTTTAGCGGCAAACGAGTGTTTAGTGGTGTGCGATTTTCAACGTTTATTACATGGACATAACGATATCAGCATAATAACTATTAATTGTTAAACGATTATCAACTTACCGTTCAAAAAAAAAGAAAAAAATAATATTAAAATAATAATGCGACTTTTCAGTAGAACCAAGAGGATTTTTTGAAACCTAGTCGAATACCTTAAAGGAATTATTTCATCGACTAGACTTTTTTCGCCATAGTTTATAATTAAATAAAAATTTCAATAGGGCGAAAGCTCGCATCTGCTTAAACATTTAAACGATAATTAAAATAAAAAACTAAATAAATAAATTTTATTCTAAGTTTTTCCCAAAAAACCGTCAATGCGATCTTTCACCCTTTCTCAAGTGAAAATAAATAGTTACAGAAATAAACGATTTATATATATATATATATATATATATATATATTATATATTTACACAAAACTTGCACACGCATGCGTGTACGTGTGAGCGTGTATGGGCGTGCGTATTTACATGTGAATATAATTAATTCATCCGGAATTGTAAGGTCGATAAACTAAAAAAAAGTGAATAAATAGAAAAAATTTACTCGATTTTCGGATGAGAAAAAAAATTGAACCAAAATCGACTTGTAAACTTCGCTGTTATTTTAAAACTATATTATTGTGTGTGCAAAAAGAAAAAGAACAAAAATTACAGTAGAGTTCACGTTTTGGAAAGAAATCAGAAGAAAAAAAATCTCATCGCCTCGATGTTAAATGTAACACATTTTATAAGATAACAGAGCATTTCATTTTATAAAATTTCTACTGTTTATGCTTTTACCCGGCTTTTGACTCATAAGAAAAAAAAAGGAAAAACTAATATATAGAAAAGGTGGTGGCTCTTTTTATATTAATTGAGATATTCAGTTCAAATTGAATTTTTATTTCGTTCTTTTCTCTCGCTTATAAGATAGATGTGAAATTCAGTGAATGTTTAGACAAAATAATCTTATAGGGGCCGGAGAGTTGATCAATTTAAAAAAAAAGAAAAATCAAACATTGTCGGTCGACGTCTCATGATCACGACATTTGTTTTAGTTATAGAAAATTTGTTGAAATTTTTACGTAATTTAGTTTGGAAGAAAAATTTTAAGAAATTGTCCACTCTTACTACTTGTGTTAATCTCTCTAAGGGTTGTTTGTATAAAAAAAGGCTTTTTGGAAATTTTTTTTTTCTATTCTTCCATATTTAAAGTATAAGATTTTACTTGCGATTCTTAAATTTTTGAATTTTCTTCTCATTAAAAAAGAAAAAAACAATAATGAAAGCATTTATATCGTGCCTGGTGAATTTATGATAATTTAAAAAATCATTGTCATTTGTTGTTTGCTAAAAATTCTTTTGTCGCATTTCAACTGTTGATCTATATATTTTTCTTTCACTATGCCGTTATTTTATCTAGAGATGTACAGTTCCGTGAAATAAAGAATGAATTAAATATTTCCTACATCTTTGGTAGTGGTTTTTAGGGAGAATATCTTTTTGGTCCTTTTACATTTTATTCAAATTCTTACTTTTCCCAGTACTATTTTTAACTTTATGTGGTTTTTTTAGACAAATAATAATAATTATTATTTTATTATAATTTCTAAAAGGAATTAAATGAAACATTCATAAAAAATGGAATCAAAAATTTTCATCTCTTCAAAATAGTTAATTTAAAAACATTTGAATATTTAATTTGAATGAAAAAATTTTTTTTCTTTTCCCAAGTTTTAATTATTAATTTTAATTATTAATCGCTTGGATTTGACAGGTGTCCCAGACGAAGAATTCAAATGTAAAATTGAAAACAGAAAAAAATCAGATAGATCAACGACAAGGTGATAATTTTAAAAAACTTAAACCAGTCACAAAGCAAACGAATTCATCAAATTCCATTTTAACTCCAAATCAATCTCCAGAAATGAAAAATAACGCCATTCCATCAGCAACCGTATCAACTCCCGACATTCCAAAATCAGTTCCACTTGTACCATCAAAAATTAATAAAAATATCAAAGAAGATGCACAATTTGCAGATCCAATACAGGTGCAAGAAATTCCAGCAAGACAAAAAATGGAACCAGTTCAAGCTTGAGTTTTCCTTTTTTCAGTAGACCACCTACATTTTTTGATTTTCATCACGATTTATTGAATCTTTTTAATTGAAAAGAACAGAAAGATTTAGTATAATGACTATTAAAAAAAAAACGAAGACAGACAAGTCAAGTTATTTATTTGATATAAAAAGTTTTCACTAAGAATGAACAGTTTGAAGGTAATGTACGATTCTGATTAGTCAATAAAGATAGTTTATTATGATTTGTTAATACAAACATAATTTTCAGTTCTTATATAATGTTTTTTCTATTATTGTATATATACACATTTTTTTTTATTTACAATTACTAATACTTAATTAGAGTCAATATCAGTAAACTGTTTACAAAAATGTTGAGCTATGCTCATCAATTAATTTAAATCACATTCATTATCAATCAGAAAGGATGTGAATACTTCCAACCAAACTGGAAAATGAGACACTAGTATAGCAGCGTCTTGATTATTTGTCAAAAAAATATTTTTAAGCTCACTTAATGTATAATTTTTTGAGGCGTTAGTATGTTGACTTGGCTCAATTCTCAAAAGTATTATACACGATTGTAAATTAATTGGATAAAGATCAAGAATATCTTTCTCATATGCTTTACAGCGATTATTTGTACACTCGAGAATTATTTTTATAAAATTAAGAGCCTCTTGAGAATGATTACTTACTAGAAATATATCATGCAAGAGACTGACAGTTAAATTAAAAATTAAGGAAGAACTTACTATTCTATCGTAAAGTTTATCTAATTCATGCTCCAGGGATAATTGACAATCATTTGGATTTGATAATTTGGAATAATGTCCTATGAATGCATTTTTCAACGGCATCTCAATAAATTTAATTCTTTGAGAAGAATATATTTGCTCTAAAATATTATTGTCGACTTGAAACTTTTCTTTGGATTCCGAAATTGAGTCCAATAAATTTTCACTTTCTTCTGTCAATTCCAAATCAGCAAGACGGAGAATTATTTTGTGTAAAAATTTTAACAGCGATGGATTCTTTGGTAGTAGATAAATTAAGGCACGGTAAAAGGTTAATAAAGGTTCAACAGACTTTATGGAATTCAAAAGGTCATCTGATAGGTATTTCTCCAAAATAATCAACACAAATGTTACACCGTGTTCTCCATGTAAGAATGTTTTACTCAAAGAACCCCTTAATCTACTCCATGCTCTTATTATTTCCTAAAAGATAAAAAACATTTGATTGAAATTTTTTTTTAATAAATTTGAAAACTAATTATTTTTATTGATTGTAATTGAATTTTGTATCTAATTTTAAAATTGATCATACAATCAGACACAATCTAACTTCATATCGTTGTTCAAGAGCATGAGAAACTTTGTAATTCAAAAGGTTGACAAGAGATGTTACTAATCCATTCAATAAATTATTATCAATTGTCGGGAAATTATTTTTTTCCCTTAAAAGTTTCCATTCATCTTTTGAGCTAATATCGCTCCAAACTCCATTACAACTGCTTAATATTTTCTGAAAAATATCTACTTCCAAAGGGTCCATACTCAAGAATACAAGAATATAACCTAAAAATTGGAACAAACATTTTAATGCAAAATATCCTTTAAACAATATATTTTGTCAAACAGTAATTGATAAATACCTTTTCATTGACAAAATATTAATAAGCATTTTTTTTTATCCCTGTACTATTAATTAATAAATAATTAAATTTCAATTCTGAGACTTGACACCTTGACACTTCAACGACTGTCAACGACCAACGACCACTTAAAAATACTTGACCTTGATGTTCGGAATAGATGACGCGTCGATCGTACAGATGACGCTTCGACCCGCATTTATTTAAAAAAAATGATCTTATAGATATATATATATATATATAAATATATAAAATTGTTATATATTTACCATCTAAAAATTTGTTAAGTATTTTCTAGCTATACACTTTGAACAATTATTAACTAAACAATTTCTTAATGACTTCTGATCTGTCTTCGTCAACTTTCTTCTTCTTTTTCCTAATTTCCATATCGGTATCTCTCTGAGTGACTTCATTTAATGTAAAGCTAGTCGATTCTCCTTTTATTTTCTTCTTTTTCAATTTTTCACTTCTGTCGACATTGTAAGAGAAGAAGTTTGATTCTCGTTTGGCTTGAGCAATTTCTGCGAGTTTCTTTTGTTTACGAACTGCTCTTTCGTATGCCAATCTTTCGCTCAAATGAATCCACTTGAATCTTCAATATTACATTAAATATTAAACAGAAGAAACAAAAAATCTTAATAAATAAAAGTAGTGACAATTTTTAATAATATATTTACCCAGATAAGTATTTGATGTTCCACATTATATCACAGAATTTGCTCTTTCTTTTCGTTGAAATCATTGTATTGTTTAAAGTTGCTGCAACATGTTTTGCTACTTTTTTGCTTTCAAATTCTACCCATCCTTCTGTAAAATGCATTGTAGGTTTCTTTCTTTTACGCCTTTTCCCAGATTTTTCGCCTAATTCTGAAAAAAATTAATTTTTCTAAATTTATGATTTGTATATTGCAATTTGAGTCAATTTGATTAAAGAGAATAAACATTTTGAGGTTATGTTCAGCTAGCGAAAATAATCAAAATTCTATTATAAAATATTTGTTCTTAACAGTTTTATATCTATAAAAAAGAAGCAATTTACAACAAACCATGATCAGCTAGTTGTAAATAAACTCTTCCTAATTCTCCATACTGAGAAAATATTTCTCGAACTTTGGTGACATTCATAAATTTTGGAATTGATGACAAGTAGATTAATCCTCGTTTCTTTTTAATTTTCGGCTCGTCTACTGGTATCCCTACTTCCTCTTTCTCTTGATTGTCTTCAATAAACATCATTGAAAGGTATAAAACTATTTAGAAATTTCAATTTTTTTTATATAAAACATCCAAAACCACGTGTTGCAAGCAGTGACAAGGAATTCTCACATGTATTATGTTGATCAAATTATCAACCTCAATAACAATTAATCCAATTAAGAAATATTCGTATTATTTTTACATTTAGCCAACAAATCTATTACTACTTTTAAACAAATGCAATGTTTAATTTAAGTATTGTATAATAATGATAGAACAAAAATTAAATTTTTTCAAGTGACAGTTTGCATGTAAATACTGTTTTATTAAAGTTTATGGAGGGGGGAGTCAATCATAAAGGCAGTTTGTACATCCTGCAATCCTGCAATTCAACGCAAATATGAAGTTACTTTAAGGAATTTTCTGTGATTTAATTCCCATCCCTGAGTGGATTATTTTAATAACAAAACAAACATTGAAATTAGAAAAATAATATTAATAATACTGTTTAGCTTCTTTCTCTGTTTTTAAATTAATTAAATTTTCATATTAAATTTGGAAATGGCTACACTTCGACCATTTACATGCGATGATTTATTTCGATTTAACAATGTGTGAGTAAAATGCTAATATTAATATTTGAGGTTATGAAAATTAGTTTTAACTTCTTTATTTAAAAAAAAATATATATATACAATTGTGAATTAAAAAATGTTTTCAATTAATTTGTCATTGATTTTATAGGAATTTGGATCCTCTTACCGAAACTGTATCCTTTTTATATATTAATTTTTTTAAACAAAAACATTTTAACCATTTCTACAACTCAATATAATATATTGATATTTAAATTAAATTAAACTCAACTTTTAATCTGTATTTGACATAAATGTCAATCTAAGAAATTGTAGCAAAACTAAAATAACTATACATAATTATTTATCAAAACGAACTAAAAGATAAAAATACTTTGTAATAAAAAAAACTAATTTTCTTAATAAGCAAACGCAGTATGGATTATCATTTTATATGCAATATTTAGCACACTGGCCTGAATATTTTCAAGTTGCTGAATCTCCAAGTGGCGAAATAATGGGATATAGTGAGTTTTTAACAAAAATAATTAATAAATTTAATTTGAATTCATAGTCCTTGGTAGCCAAATAAAAATTTTACAAATAATTTTTTTCTCAAAATAATTTAGTTATGGGAAAAGCAGAAGGTCATGGAGAAGATTGGCATGGACATGTAACTGCTCTTACAGTTTCACCGGATCACAGAAGATTAGGTTTGGCAGCATCTCTAATGAAATTCTTGGAAGATTTATCCGAGAAGTAAATTTTAATTTATTAAATTTAATTAATTAAAAAATAATAATTTAACTAATAATTAAAATATTTTTTTTTTTTTTAGAAAATCTGCATATTTTGTCGATCTTTTTGTAAGAGTGAGTAATACAGTTGCAATCAAAATGTACCAACAGTTGGGCTATATAAACTATAGGACAGTTTTAGAATATTATAGCGGAGATCCTGGAGAAGATGCTTATGGTAATATTTTTCTTATCAATCTTTTCTTTCAATTGTATTATTTTTCAGTTTACATTTTATTTTCATATTTTCAGTTTTATTATTCTAATAATTATTTTCATTTTTGTTTCAACTAAATTGTTATTAATTTTTATTATTGTTTCAATTATATTTTTATTTCATTCAATACTTTAATTAAAATTTCTTTTTTACAGATATGAGAAAAGCGTTGTCTAAAGATACGAAAAAAAAATCTGTGATACCTTTAAGTCATCCCGTGAGACCTGAAGACGTTGACTGATACCAATATGATTATTAAAAACTATTGCAAATAGAATGTAAAATAAGTACAATATACTTATTCTACTCATTTATTAAGTTTCTTTTTCCTAACTTAGTGTTCATAAAATAAGTTAATTATAAATTTGAAAAATATCCTACTATATAATTCCAAAATATCTAAAGACAAAAAAATTTCCTTTAAAAAAAATCATTAACAAGAAAAACAAAAAAAAATTCTTAAATATCAATCATAACTTCACAAAATATTAAGTTTTTATAGTTTACAACTTATAAATTAGTTCTCATTAATTTTAATTAGGTAATTTTTTAATTGTAATTTAACACAGAAAAAAATACGTAATTTTTCCGTATTCTGGTTTGGTTTATTTAAACACATTTTTCTTAAATACAATTTTTTTTATTTGTGATAAATTTTTTTAAACTTTTCATGCGCTCTATGACAATATTCTATGCTCTAGCGCTTTTCTTAATTCATAAAATTCAATTATGAATAATGAATAATATTCTCGATGATAAAAATAAAAAAAAAAATCATTTATTTGCAAAAAATAAATAAATAAAGTCCTTCTACCAGAAACGTCATTCTTGTGAAAAATAATTCATCTGAATAGTATACATGTAAAAACGCATTCTGGCATCATTTTATGAAAATATCGGAAAAATAAAAGAACTATCAAAGAAAAAATGGCATTAAGGATTTTAAAATCCCATTCTTTTTTTTTCTTTTCACAAACGGGGGTTAAATCACTAACTTACAACTTATAAATTAGTTCTTATCAATTTTTCGCATTCTATAAATACAATAGCAAAACAACTAACGTTTTTCTTCTTGTGAATGATAATTAGTCACTGATTACTTGGCAGTGTTCGGGATAATTTTTTTTTTTTTTTTGTTTTTGAAATATCTTACACGCACGTCTTTGTTTTTGCTGCCAGTCATTGGATTAACGTACAAGTAATGATGGATGTGTTTTAAAAAAATCTTAATTCATAAATTTAAAATAGACAATTAATTAAATAATTAATTAATAAAATTATTATTCTTTATTTGTTAGTTGTCACTTTTCCTACCAATAAAATATAATTCAAAGAAAACTAATCTTTTTTTTACATATAAAAAAAAGGAAAAAAAATGCTGTATAGGAGCATTCTTAAAAATAAAGAATTAAAAAATTCATCATTACTTATTCATGAATCTAATATGAAATTCCAACGTATTACTCGTTGTTTTGCAAAAACATTTCTTAACAATCTAATGAAATACAGAAGTCAAGAATAAGTTTTAAACATACAGCACAATTTCATAATACATTCACATCGTATTTAGTTTTTTTTTTTCTTTTTTAATTAGCTTCATTCAGTTCTAACTTCAATATTTGAATTGAAGCCTATGATGTAGTTTTTTCTTTAAAGCTTTTATAAGTACAACCAGAATGTTTACAAATTATTATAAACTTCCTAGGTACTCCAATCAATGATACATATAATTAAAATAATTTATTAATGTCTTTGTTGGTCTGGAGTTGACTTCAGAATATCAGGTTGAGTTGGAAGACAGCTTGAACCTGAAGTTCAAAAGAATAATCAGATAAAATTTTAAAACTAAAAAAAAATAAAAAACAAACAAAAAAAAGGAAGAAATTATTTACCAAAACATAAAAAAATGTATACAAAAAAGAAAATAAATTTGCGACAAAATTAACTTGTTACTATTTTGCATAAAGTAGTGAAGTTATTAAAAATAATATGTTTAATATGTAATAATTATATTACAATTTGTCTAAAATTATAAGACGATGTTATCGCTAAAACGTTATAAATTAAAATTAAAAAAAATTTTTTACAAACTTACCAGTCTGGAGCTTTATTGTTGACTTGAGAGATCTATGAGAACCATTTCTCGTTAAAGTATTCATTTGAGGTGTTCCAGGCAATGTGTGACCCAAGGCATTCATATAATCGGCAATCAAGAGTGTTATTTCTAAAATCTATAAAAAAAGAAAAAGTAAATTTTGAATTTAACAAATTATCCACATTTAAAAAATTAAATATATTTATTAAATATGTTTATAAAAATATAATTACTATTAAAATTATTACTCTTTTATTTATTTATTAAAAAAACAATATAATTTAAACTATAAATTTTTGAATTTCTTAAATTAAAACTAAAAATGACTAGTAAATAATTATTACCTTCGGTTTACTGAGAATAAACAAAAGTTTTTGCTCTGCAGCGCCTTCGTCTGGACATGCCACTAACATAAAATCGTCTAAACATCCTCCAAAAGTAATTATATTTGAATAATTATAACGACATCTCACTGCCATTGTTTGCATTTCTAATAATGTCACACTGTCCTCAGAAACAGCAATCCACACTGTAACTTGATCACTTTGTTTCAACTGTAACGTATAAATTATTAACAATAAATAACATTTATATAAATAATTCTAGAAATTTGTATATTTTACTTTAATTTTACCTTCGCTTGGTATAAAGTTGCACCAAAGAAAGGCCATTTTCTTGTACAAGTTAAATATATTCTAACGCAATCTAAAGTACTACGTCCTCTAAGTGAAATCCATTTTTCTTGCAATTTTTCTTGTAAATCTCTGTCAATAAATATGTAGAGAAAAGTAAAATATCTAATCTTTGTATATGAATGAATGAATTGATTAATTAATTAAATAAATAAATAAAAGTTCGTCCGAAACCAAAAAGAAAAGAAAAAAAAAAATAAATGGATTCATAAATTTATAAAAAAATTGTTATTAAAATTAAATGTTCAATAAAATTAATAATAAACTAACCTGAGGTGATCAGTAGTTATATTAGACCGATACCTAATGGGATAAAACTTATCTAATGCTTGCAGAACAAGATGATTGCCACTACCTTGTCCACTTCCTCGCACCTTATCCGTATTATATTCACCAAAGTCGATCTGCGAGATTTTTAATTAAAAAAATATTTAATGAATTAAAAATTGACGCAAAAATGAAAAATCAAAAAAGGCTTTTCTAATAAATACCTGAGCCATCAGTGCTGCTAATTCAAATGCTAATTCGCGATTTAGAGGAAATTTTCCTTGTACCACTTGAAGATTAACTTGATAACATAATAAAAGTCTTTCGCGATCTGTCTCCATTTTTGCCGCATGCCGCCAATAGCATCTTGATTTGTACGTCAATTGTATAACTCTTGTATTTTCAAATTTGCCCGATCCCTTTTCTCTCAAGGCAGTTTCCCATTTTGAAATTATGTCACATAACTGAAAAAATATTAATAATTTTTACAAACAATTAATAAATTAATTAATTTGATACTTTAAAAGAAAAATCACCTTGGATTGAAGATCTATAAAGTGTTCGAGATCTTTTTCAATTGGATCATCGCTGAATAATGTGAAACCAGATTGATGAACATCGCGACAACCAATTTCCTGATTGAGCGTTGAAAGAAATTCCTCGATCGTTGTACTTCCATCGAAGCTTACAACCTGATAAGTGCCATTTAAAAAGTGAACAGGTATCGCGTGTGGCAATGAATGATGATAAGGATTTTTCAATAAAATTGAGAGGACTTCCATTCTCGATGGTTTCACCTCCCTGCCACCATTCTGCAATGTTCTCTCCAAAGCTCTTTCACAATACGCCGCGTACTTGCCACATTCCGTCCTGAAAAATTTTTTTTTTAATTTGTATAACATGAACAAACAAATACATATAAATTAATTAGCACTTTTCCAAATTTAAAATAAATAAAATAGCGACTAAGTGAATACTCACTTGGAATCAGCGTTTCTTTGAAGGTGCAATTTCAGGTACCATAGAAGACGGTTATTTCTGGGCAAAAATAGTGAAACAGCGAGTGCCAATAGTTGCCATCCTTGGACCAGGACATATTGGGCCGGATTCGTTTTGCAGTCTAAGACGTTTGATGTTGAATGTCCCTGTGTGAGCGTAGGACTGTGAGAAGTGGAAGCCGTAGACAGAACGTCCGCATTTTCACCACCGCCGTTAGCCGCGGGGTTTTGCGTATCGCAGGTGAAGAGAGATTGCGTCGCGCATAGAAGGAGTTGCTGTAATGGTATGCTGGCATACTACTATGGCCATTTTTTTCGACCATACTTACATGATTTTTCTTTAAAAATACACACGTCCACTACACATATATATTTCTCATTTTTTCCCCTTCAAAATCAATACATAGTTCATAAATTTTTATAAAAAAGTTTTTCAAGTTTTATAAATTCAAAATTAAATTTAAATAAATATTAAAAATATAATTTAATCTTTTAAAACGAACAATTGTTTCAATTCAAATTTAATAAGTTATAATATATTCAATTTTTACTTATTATTACTGTACTAAATTTAATCAAGTACATATTTGACATAATCAATATTACCCATAAAATAAAATTATAATTTACAAACAATGATATTTATCATAAATATAATTGAAAGAATTAAAATTTTTTAATTTCTGAACTATGGATTATCGAATTAAATAAATATATATGTGTTACATAGGTGACTCTTCATTTTTAGAATACAACTTTGATTTTAATTTTCTAACTTATTGAATGCATTATTATAACAAAAAAATCATAAATGGAATACATTTTTATTTAAATATGCTGATTATTAAGTTTTCAATTTTTAAAAATTGTGCAAGAACTTGAAAATAATGTTTCCCTTATTAATTTAATGTTACTCTTTTCATAATTAAATTTTTTTTTTTATTTCAGAAAAGAAATTATTTCAATTGCTTTCTGAAGGTTTAAAAGTTTTGGTTTATTACTAATAAAACTATATCTAATTTTTATTACTAATTACCTTTAATATTTACCACTAAAAAAGGCGAAATTCAACTAATAATAGTAATGAAAAGTTAATGTTTACCTATAGCTATTTTCATTTAAATTAATAGCCAAATTCAACTAACTGAAACTAAGACAACTAATTAAAATTGTACTAAATAGAAAGCAATTATTGAAAATTCTTTTTTTAAATACTATAAAAAAATTCTTTTTATATTGTTAAATTACATGAAGAATCAGCTATATTTGTTGAACGATTTTACACCATTATTTGATAAATTTAGAATTAATTTTCCGCGTGGTCTTATTTATTAATTGCGAAAAAATCAATGCATTTTAGAAATATGCGAAAAAATGAATGCAATTTTAAAAGCGATTGGAAAAAAATGCAATAACACTGGCCGACGTATAAAATATTCATTTCGTAAAAATAAAGTGACTTTCTGTAGATTAGAACTCGTAAACATTTTCATCACTTTATCAAATCAAGTTTGTCTCAAATTTGACCAAAATTACTTGACAATTAATTAATTAATTAAATTAAATACCTATTGAAATGTAATTAATAATAACAATAATTCATAATTTCAAGTTTACCTTCAAGTTTATAATTATAATATTTTCAATTTATAAAATTATTTTTATAATTAAACCATTAATTATTATTTATTTCAATTTTTTTTAATCTTTGTTTTTACTTTTAATTTTTTGTTATTACAGATCTTAAAAAAAACTTGCTATGATAAAATGATTTCTTTTACACGTTCTATATTTCAGTGTTGAAAAATCTACATGAAATGACTTTTTATTTACTAAAAAGCATTATAAATTTACACATCGACTAATGGACTGCTGCAGTTGAATAGCAAATATATGTATACCTTTATATCCCCTACTCATAAAACTAGATCTCTACGCTGCATTCAAACATAGTGTCGTAATATATTTCTAAAATAATTTTATGAAAGAAATAAAAAAATGAGACTAGAGAGTTGTTTCCTGTGTGCAAATTATCATGTATACACCAACATACCATTCTGCAGGTGTGTGTTTCACAGAACATATTTTGACAAATATTTTTTCATTTTTCATAAGAATCTTTTAATTTGAAAAGAGAAGATGAATTTCTTTTGTCGAGATATGTTCAGTTCACGTGATTATCGTCAAGAGTGGGATAAGTTTAAGATATATAAGTATTTTCAAAAAAAAAATTCTAGTATTTTGTGTGAAAAGTAAAAATTAGTCAAATTATGTTACAACATTAGTTGCATGCAGCATCAAAGTGAGTGAAAGAAAAAGTCAACACATGGAAAGCAGCAAATGATAATTCAAAATGTTTAATGTGCTTGGATGGAAAAAATTGCGAAAACTTTATCAAGTATTAGTTTTTCTTTAACAATTACTAATGAGAAAAAAACCAAAAGGAAATTAATTAGAATTAATACTTGACCAAGTTCAGTCTGTTAAAAGTTCGTCAAGTATATTGTCTAAATGATTATCATTCGAAAATAATTCACGGTTATGAATGAGAAAAGCGCCAATTATTCTAAGATTATATATAACTCCTCAATTTTTCTAGATTATATATAACTCCTCAATTTTTCTAATTCTATTTCTAATAAATATTTAATCTATTCTAATTAACACGAATCAATGGAAAAACTTCACAATTAATTAATTAATTAATTGTTAACTATTTCTTTCATTAACATAATAATAATAATAATTTAATTATTCAACATTTTATTTCTTTGTTATTTAACTCGATTATTATTATACTGATTTATTATTATTTTAATTTTGTATAATTCATTATTATTTAATTATGTAATATTTATATGATAAATATACGAAAAATTTAATGCCATATATGTAATGAAAATAAAGATTTAAGAACTCAATTGAAAAATAAATTACTAATTTCTACAAAATTAATCAAAAATACAGAAAAATAACTTAAAAATAGATAGAAAAACTGAAGAGTAATACATATATGTATAATAAAGTATTAATTATTAATTGAAATTATAATAAAATGAAAATAAATATCTTTCAAAAGAACAAAATAAAGTTTGTTTTTTTCTTCAAGCAATAACCATAACTATTTCCAATATCGTAATCACTTTAGACAAGACTCACTACTTTTTTTTCTTTTAAAAAAAAACAGACTGTAATCCAATGTACCATTTTTCTTTTATAGAGAAGGAGAAGAAAAAAATATTCTTTTTTTCTGTTTGTGGGTTGTAAAATCAAAATGGTACAGTGGTGTTAAATGTGTTAAACAATAAGCAGGACTTACAACGCGCGCAGTACCCAGCGACACTAGTCTTGCGGCCTTTTTTACCTGTACGCCTAATCGTTGCTGAACATGACGACTTGTCTGCTTAACTAATGCACAAATGAATTCTGACTGAAGTTCAGGTTGATCTAAACACTGCTGCAATGCATTTTGTGCAAGAACCACGTGATAATCGATTCCTGCCTGTTCAACCGCCACTGACATAAATAATTGGCAAGCCTGTTCATAATAAAAAAAAATACCCACAAAAATATTTAGTTAAGTAAATAATAATATATGGAAATAATAAAAGTTGAACTTTATTTTGAAATACCTTGAATAATTTAATAGCTTCGGTTTGTAATGTTTCGGAATTCAAGCTGGTTAATGGACTGGTGATGTTTTCTTTTGTGTGCAAAAGTAAAGGATGTCTCCAAAGAACACAACTTGGATCTCCATCAGTTTCCATCAATCTTTGTACTAGTTGTTCATATTGAGTTCCCGCATTTGGTCCACCACCAGAAACAACTGTCAAATGATAGAGCCAATTGTCTTTGTCTTGTTTATGGGGTATTAATAAATACGTTGGACACTGGTGCGTGGGAAATATTCCAATTGTACGCTCATAAGGACATTCGGAATCTCTTTCCTCACTGTCACTGTCCGACACGTGTTCCACTTCCTCCACACGAGCGTCTCTCATATTTATTTGACCAATAGGATTCTGTAAATAGTCATTTCATAAAATTAATAAATTAATCAAACAATTTAATTTAAAATTACACTGAATTCAATTTAAATTTTCAGTTTAGATACTGCTTTTTGAATACATATAATAAAAAATATACTCACCGTATCATTCATACACTTGAAATAAAGAAACATTTTTCCAATAAGAACGCACCAACATTTTTTCGAGTGACCATTTTTCACTTTCGTGAGCCATCCTTGAATTGTGGGTTTATTCTCTTCTCCGTTTAACAAGAGTTTTGTTGCATTACGTTTTTGAATGTTTTGTAAAACTCTTATCCAATCCTCCATAGTTGCAATACAATCTGCCGTTAAATAATAAGTCTTTTTCCCAGTCGCTATTTCGAAAGTAGCTGCACCGTCAGCTCTATTTATTCTAGACGAATAAAATAGATAGTATTTGATAATTTATAAAATTAATAACTAATAGTTTACATTTGCTTTCGAAAATTAAAAATAACTTAAAAGAAATGAAGAACAAACCTGCAAACATCATCCAAAATAATTTGCCCTTGTGGTTTTCGATTAATATCATTCTGGCTCTTCCAATAAGTTAATACACCATTTTTCAGTACAAACCAACGTTTCCGCCATGTTTTTAATTTTCCGCCAAGTTTAGCCAATTGTCCGGCTTTCTCTAAGGATTCCTGTCGTTTTGGACTGTCGCCAGAGACTCTCATTAATAAATTAGGGATACTAGATTCTAGAGACGTTAAACTGAGAGCATCGGGAGGAATTGCATAATCTTCAGACAAACCCGATTCCAAAGATGTGTCTTAAAGGTAAATAATCACTTTGTAATTACATCTTCACGAATTTACAATACATACATAATTATTAATTAAATAATCATTATTCTACAATAAGAAATTAAAATTTCAAACAAAAATGGACGAATACACACCACGCTTGACACTTTTGCTTGGCGAGCCATTCGAACTTCTTTTCGCTGGACTCAAACTGCTCGTTGTTTTAACACTTTTCGATGGACTGCTACTACTCGCAAGTGACGAATCCGTATTATCAGATGAACTATTTGTTATCCTCGTATTTGATTCTAACTGATTTGGATGATCTTCGCCATCAGAACTATCATCAGAACTATCGCCAAATGGAATCGATCTGATTTGACTCGCGCGACCTAGTTAATTGATTTTTTCTGATATATAATATTAATAATAATAATAATAATAAACAAACATTTTCTTCATTCCTTTCATATCTAATTTAAAAAAACGTAAAAAAACTTGAAAAAACCAAATAAAAAATATAAATCAAATTAAATTTAAAAAAAGAATGAAAGAAAAGAAAATTACATAAGAAAAAAGAGAAAAAAGACAAGAAAATAATAAAAAAAGAGATAAAAAACATACAAAACGATGCAAAAGAAACAGTAAAATATAAAATATAGAAAATTAAACCTTTCACGGTTGCGTAAACCGGAACGGATATATCGCAATATCCTTGAGAATTGTGTGCTGCCAAATTGTGACCCATTGCTTGTGAGTATTTCGAGGAATTTGTATTTGTTGTTGACGGAGCCGATTCTTCATTGGTAGGAGGACCAATACCTAATCCACCATCCGCAATCTGTAATTATTTAATAAACATTATTAAAATTTTTGGTCAACAAAAAAATGAAAAGTTAAATTAAACTAAAATAAAATAATAATTCCTTAGCTTTTAGAAATTGTTTCATATAATTAATTTTTTTATGCGTTTATTAAATCAATTTCAATTAAGTCTATTTATTATTATAGACATATTCTTGTTACCTGATAAATTTTTGCTTCCCAACTAGGAAACCTGTGAAGCGGAGGTGTAGGAGGTCGTGGATCTTGACTTGTGGGTTGATTCCAATTAATTCCTTCTCTACTTGGAGTGTATATTTCAGCATAATCATGAATTGCTTCCGAATTACTGTTTATACTTGAATCAGACACACCAGTCATACTTGGTAACATTACCAAATTTTCCACCGCTGCTGCCAGCTCCTCAGATAATAAACTGCAATTTCAAAAAAAAGATAATAATCATCCTTTAATTACAATTGAATTATCATTTAAAAATTTTTATACCTATAAATAAATAACTAGAAAATAAAATTAATATACATAATTGAATGATATAATAATAAAACTGTAATATTTTTAAAATTTTCGGTAAATTTTCAGAGAAATAACATTTTTATTCACCTTGAATCCATATTACTGGTATTAATTACTCCTTGAATATTTCCGCAAACCGACAAATGTCTTCTGTTCCTTATACCTGCTGGTGATTCAGACACACTTTGAATATCTTCCGTTACAGTTTGCGATGATTCTTCAAGATTTTCAGACTGTCTACGGAGCATGGGATCAACTTCAAGAGACAATAATCCTCTCGAAGAAATCTAAAATTACATTTTAAGAAAAAAATAATTAATTAAAAACTTGTGTGCTTTGTAATACAAAAACAAAACAGTTGTTAAAAAAGTTTCTACTCCATATAGGAAAAGATTTTAATGGAAGATAGAGAAAAATAATTATATTTAACAAAAGATATCAAATGTACAAGTAAATAATTTAAAATTGAAAACTAAAATAGAAATAATGGAATAAAATTTTCCTCTTTTGAAAATGATAACTGAACAAAAGGTGATACTAACGAAATAAAAAAATAATAAAAGAATAAATTGAAATCAAGATAATAGAGAGCAGTGAGATAGAAAATAAAATCAAGACAAAAGGATACAAATATAGAAACGAGATAAATCAATAAAATACTCACAGGTGGTCTCAGTCCAATGTTCGTAATATGATTTCGTAATAATTCCAATTGTTGATTGCATTTATTATTTTGTTCTCGGAGATGTTGATTCTGTTGTTCAAGCTCGCGAAGTTTATTAGTGACCCATTCCTTAATTCTGGCGGCTTTTGCTTCAACTTGTCTTGCGTCTTGCAAACGTAATTGTCTCTGAAAGAAAATTTTTACAGATTATTATCATTCTTTTCAAATTACAATTGTATCTTTTTAAATAATATTTAAAATAATAAAAAATATATTTTCCAGTTAATAAAATTGTTGATTAATTTTCATTTCATTCAAGAAAAATCGAAAAATTATACCTGTTCTTCCACCTGTGTTTCCAATTTCGATATACACGCGCAATGAACGTCTTCGATTGTATCACTTTGAGAGGCAGAAGTTGATGGCAATGAATGTGGAGGAGAACCAACTCTTGAAGCACTTAAGCAATATTCACCTTTTACTAAGCGTTCCTCCATCATGCGCACCTATGATAATTTAATAATTAATTAAAATTCAAAATTTGACAAAAGTTTTAAATTTCTTGCATTAATTTAATATTTGCTTTTTGTTAGACGGCTTGTTTTCAAATAAATAAAAATTATTAAATTAATTCAATTTAAATTAAAAAGGATATTTTTTTGAAATTTTCATTAAAATTGCGTGTTTTAAATATTCATTCACTTGAAGCAAGTACAGAGACCATCTGTCAAGAATCAATAGTCCTTATGTTTATGGGATGTGCGTGCATTATATTTTGAAGGGAAGCTTTAGGTAAAAGATCAATATTGTGTTACAGTATCAAGTTTTTTTCAAAGATTATAATGTAATATATTGCTTAAATACTTTTATTACTTCTATTGTTCAAATAACGAATAAGACACTTTTCAAAATTATTTATTTAATATTTAAATTGACGTGCGAAATAATAAGAAAAATTCGAACTGGATAAAAAATTATTGTAATTCAAATTTTAAATAACATTTAATAGTAAAAGATAAATATAAAATAATTTTTTCAAGTTGTAAAAGAATGTAAAATTAATAAAATGTCTCTGAACTCTTGCTGAAAAGTCGTCCGAATATTCGTGAAAGTCGCAAAGCTATAAAAAGACGCGGTGCCTTTAATTATGAATCTTTCATTTGGGAACCCTCTTATATGTTCACTTTTTTTACCCATTTTTTTCTTTTTATCTATTTTTACACAAACATTATTTTAGTTAAAAATATATTTTTTGTCATCTCGCAAAATCACAAAGTTTGCGTTGGAAAAAATAAAATTTCAATTATTTAACTTAATAATTTAAAACACAGGTAAATTTTTAAAATAGAAAATCTAAATAATCAAGTAGAAAATAATTTTTAAAAACATGTAAAATATTAAAAGATTTTACCGGAAAATCGTTGAGCCATGACTTTCAATAAAAGTGCACTTTTCAAATTGCAATTATCTCAAGAGAGAAGGAGAGAGAGCCAGAGATACAATTTTCGAATGTACTGAATTTAATGTAGAAATATGATTTTAGGGCAAAGAAGCTGATTATAGTTTTGGAGTAATATAAGCCTTGGAAAAACGACGACTCGAGTTCACAGTACGAGACTGAACTAAACGGTGGAGTTTCCTAGAGTCGGTGACTCATATTGGCTGGGAGCCAATATATGTTGAGGGGTTGGATACATAAAGCACAAAGCACACACAATACACGAAACACTATATAAAATAAGTACGGGGGTCGTATTAAACATAAAACAGTTTTATCTTTATACATTGACAAATATGACAATCAATTTTCCAGCAATAAAAATAAAAAATAGAAATGTTTAAAACCGAAACGATAAAAATTTAAATAATTATTTAGTGAACGAAATTAAAAATTTTTCAAAAGATTATTTCTAAATATTTTTCAATTGATCGTAAGAAATAAATATTTTCTTAGAATTCTCGTAATACAAATTAAATAAAAAAAAAATTTTTCAATTTTTCCGAAAACAAATCTAAGTGTTTTTAATAGATTTCTGATAAGCGGTGATATAACTTGATTTTGCAGGACTGATAAATAATTTTTCTTTTCAACACAAAGCCAGACTAAACAAGTGGAATATTTTCTAAAACTAAAAGAATCGCTTCTTTTGGAACAAAAAAAACATTAAAACTTGAATCTTTCAAAAATAAATAAATAATACCATAAACACTAAATAATATTTATTATTTTAATGTACGAAAGGGAATGTTCCGTCTGTTTAAATAAATAAATAAATCAATAAAAATAATAAATCAATAAATGAAAAGCAAAAAAAAATGTGAGAGAGTAAATAATAATAAAAAAAGAATATTAATAATAAATAGAGAAATGAATATAAAAGCGTAATTTAATACCAAAAATTCAAAATTCCAAAAGAAGCATGAGTTCTTTCTTAAAAATACCTTTCGACGCGT
Organism: Leptopilina clavipes; assembly: GCA_001855655.1. Taxonomy (NCBI): domain Eukaryota; kingdom Metazoa; phylum Arthropoda; class Insecta; order Hymenoptera; family Figitidae; genus Leptopilina; species Leptopilina clavipes. The sequence continues at coordinate 22,615 of JUFY01035446.1, forward strand.
GTCACCTGTAGAAATTCATAATTTAATGCTAATTAAATCTCACTGAATTTATAAGAAACATTAATTGATTTACTTAAAATAACATTAATGTAAAGAAAATCCATTAACATAGATATTTATAAAATGGAAAAATCATAACAAAACACCGACACCGGGATGTGGTCCCTCCATTTTAGCTTTAGAAACAAAAATCAATAGTGTAATAATTGTAAAACATGCGCGTTTCAACGCATGACCATCGTGTTAAATATATAGAAACATCGTGTCCAAAAAGCTCTCCCATAAATGACCAATCAATATTTATTTTGACCATATTAAAAAAATAATAAACTCAATCTATGTTATTATTATGATATGAAAACAAAGTTTTACCTAATAAACTTTTAAAAACATTTTTTTAAATTATAAATTATTTTAATATTTGGAAAATTAGCCAAATTATGCATCGTTAACAATATAAATTATCTTAATTATATATCTAAAGATACATTTTTTTACCTTATCTTCAGCATCGTCAGCTCTGCTCTCAGCTTCCAAGACTCGCTGTTCAAGTTCCGAAAGCTGAAAATAAATATGAAATTAGTCCAAAGTAGAAAACTTTATTTATTATTTAAATTTTATAACTTTAAATTAATTGAAAGAAATGGAAATGAAATACAAATTTACTGTTAAATTATAATAAATGTTGTTAATTAAACAAAAAAGATAATACCTTTTCACGCAGCATATCTCGAATTCTCGTCGCTTGACTTCGACTTCTATGGAGTTCTAATTGAAGTTCCAAACACCTCTCCTGCCAATTAAATTCCTCAACGGTATTTGAAAATCCATCAAAGCTTTTCGAGGCACTATAAACAAAACTAGATTCCTTTTTCCCATCCATTGTTGTACTGGCACTTGACGGTGTTTTATCAACAAATAATTGATTATCTCCAGAATACAGTTGACTGGTTGCATCTTGATAATGTTTTTTATTGCTAAACGAAAATGATCTCTCAAAATTTTCAGCACGATTTGAAGACAATGCAATATCATATGGCGAATTTAAACTGAAATTTTGTAAATCACTTGCTTTATTCTCAAAGGATTTCTGTCCAAAACCAGTTTGCAGATCGAATATCCTTTTGTCCGCATATTCAACTTGCCCACTTGACTCGGATGTAAATGTATAGGGACTACATTTAAATAATCTACCACACTTGACACTGTCACCACCACCAACACCACTGCTGTCTTTTAATTCAACATATCCTGCATTTCGAGCGGCTTGAGTTGAACTCTCATTTTTATGGAAGAGAAGATTTTGAACGTTAACATAAGGTGAATCGCGAGGTGATATATTAATGTCTTTATTTCGTGGCCGAGGAGGTGGCACTGGTGCTTGACAAATTCGCCGCGAATTAAATCGTGGACTCTCGGAACCAATGGCATTGAATTCGGCTCGTCCACGAGATCCATCAGATTCACCGGACGATATTCCTCCTCGGCCACCTCCTCCTTCTTCTGGTGAATCGGAAGATTCGTGAACCCGAACACGAAGACGAGGACTGCATGGCGCTGAACTTGAGCCAAAGTCCGAGGTGATTCGACTAATTGGATCAGATATTTGTGAGAGACGACTCGCATGTAAACCGCGAATCTCATCCATTGCTTATGTACTCGAACAATTTTTCCTTAATAATTCACGTACTTTATTTTTCTTCCTTAACATCTTGTTTTATTCTTTTCAGTTGCTCTTAAATGCTTTCAGTCTTTGATGCAATCTAAGAAAAGAAATTATTTTATTAATAAAAATCCACCTTTAGAATACAGTATGCCATATACTAATTGAATAAAGAAAGTAATTATAACTAATGATCATCCGAAAAATATATTCATACAGAAAATATTTATTTAAAAAATCTTTTTCCTATTTTTGACAATTAAATTACCAATAATAAAATTGATTTCCTTTTGTTTTATATACAGAAATTACGTAACATTTGTACATATGTTTTAATACTTGTTGAATATACAGATTGAGGGAGCTTTTTGAAACATCAATAATTGCAGCAAAAATAATTAAGTCTGTCGCAATTACGAAATATTGAAAAAAGGGCCAATATTTCACTCAGGAAAAACAATATTCTAAATAAAGATTCGAAATCCACATTTCGAATGATTTTAAAAATAAAATGAAATATTAATAATCATTCTCTCGGGTTTATTCCGTCAAGTGTTTAAAAGTAGGACAGAAAATAGAATATTTGAAATGGAATCGCCCATAATATGTCATATAAATGGTCGTTTAATTAAAAATGTTCTTTTTTTATTCCAGACATCGTAATAATCTTATTAAGAATCATTAAGAAATGATCGTTTAAAGAATACGAGTAGCTATATCGTTAATGAGATAATAGGCTCAATGCAAGAAATTTTTTTTCAAGTGAGAAAACAGACAACGATTATTGTGTAAAATTGATTAATTTCTTTTAAAAATAGTTCTTACCTTTTTTCTTGTTATGAATTGTAGTGATGTATCTTAATGATTGCAAACACTGGCTGCTATTATATACCATTATCATATGCTTCACTATACAGATTCCAGTTCTGTTCTCACTATTTGTTAACATTCCCAAATATTTACATGCCTCACATTATGTTGTTATGATTTTCATAGTAAAGGCCTACAAAGCACTTGAAAACACTTTGTGTATGAAATAAATTAGAACTTTGAAGTTAACGATAATTTCACTTTTTCAGAAAATACATATGCAAATTCTAACGTCTCTCTAAAAAGTCTGGACACCCCCACCATCTAACAACTAGGATACATTAGATTAAGCTGCGATCACACTTCATTTTGCAAGAGCAGAAAGAAATAAAAAAAAAGAGTAACGTATAGTGCGCAGTTGAGCGTAACTAATCGTTATTTTTTTCTTTTTTTAATATATCGGAGAGAAAGAAACAGAAAATTTTAAGGCACTCACACACCTGAGGTAATCGCAAACGTATTCGGAAGAATGAATTAGAGAAAGATAAACAATATGCCTATCCTTCTCTAACGTCCACGTCCACTTTCACTGTTCTGTGAACATGTCTCAAGACTTTTCTTCAGGGATGGGAAATTTCTAACAGAAATTTCATTTATAACATTAAAATGATTGGCTAAAATTTTATGATACAAAATTAAGTTACAGTTACAGGAGAATGTTTCTTCTGCTAAAAGTAAGAAAATGATGCATCTACAATATTTTTGAATTCAAACATTAACAAAAAATCGTGAAAGAAGCATCAAAATCTCTATTTTTGTAATTTAATAATGAAGAAAAAATTGTGATAAATTACTTACATTTAAGTATATAGTGAAAAATTATAAAAATCATTAGTGAAAATGGATAATATTGAATTATTATTTTTTGACACCTTCTCTCATGACATTTCAGAAGTATGCATTTTCTTATTTGTAAAATAAATTGTTTGCTGAACTTTAATGAATCGTTAAAATATATATATATATATTTTTTTTATTACAGGAATTAAATTTGGATTTAGTTCAATTTCCCAAGCCAGTTTATATAAGTGAGGTTAGAATTATTCCACTAGGTGCCCGGGTTCAGGCCGATTTTCCTGGAGGCGTTCGTCTAGGGTGAGTTTTTTAAAATTGTATATTCTATTTTTTATTTTTCTTTATTTTTACTTCCTGAGAAAATCGACTTAGCACTAAACTGTATAATAATTTTGTGTAGGGCAACAAATCCTTCACAATTTGAAATAGAATTTTTCGTGAATGATTTGAGTAAACCAGGAGCATCGACCTTTGAATCGTTAGGTGGCTTGGAGTATAAACAAAATATTCACATACAATTGGAATGCGAACGAAAACAAATTCCTACAGATGGATTAGTTCTTCGTGGTTGGTATACGACAATAACTTTAGCTGTTTACGGAAGTTTGACAAAGTCAATTAGCAATCCGCAGGAAGTACCAAGTGCTCCTCCAGCAGCCGCTGTCACCGTGGGAATTCCCGAAGAGAATTCTGTTAAAGAGACAACAATTCAACCCAAGGAACCCGAACCCGAGTGGTTTTACGAGAACCAAGCCCAAAACAATTCCACAGCAAGTTATCTACAATTATTTATTAAAAATAAAACAAAATGCAAAATAAATTGATTGTCTAATTTTTTCAGGAATCGGCCGCGGTCGCGACACCACCACCACCACCACCACAACCTCCAGTTGTGGTAATTCCGCCGGAACCAAAAAAAGCTCCCGTAGAATCACCAAAGACAGAAGCACCCACGTCATGGAAAGAAGAAGAGACATCGCACAAATTAACAAAACGTCCAATTTCACCGCCTTCCGAATCATTGATCTCCTTGAGTCCGGAATCAATTTCTGCCGAAGAGGAAGACGGCGATCAGGAGGCGAAGGACTCGGGAGCTGTAGAGCCATACGAACCAATTCTCTCTGATGAAGACATGGTCGATGATATTCCATCAGCAATTGATTATGAAGCCGAGAGTCAAGCTCTCGACATTCACCTTCTCCATCCACCGAATCTTCTCGATATCGAAAAAATTCCCCTCGATTTCGATCAACGAACATTGGACACACGAGCCGTGGATAAATTACGGGAGACAATTGTTTCACTCGCAAAATCAGTTGCAAATTTCACCTTATCATCAGGCCAAGAGAAAGAGACATTTGTCCACAATTGCGAAACACTGTGTCTAACATTAAATTCATTTACTCTAACTGCTGATGATTTTCACAATCTCTCTGATATTTGTTCAGCGGGATTGGATCTTGAATTAGCGAGATCACAACCACAACCGGCTTATAAAGTTCGTCACATCAAAGTCGGTGTTCGTTTGACAGAATCATTGTGCCGTTTATCAGAGGGGCCGGATATTTTATTGAAAATCAATGTTCCTCACAAGCTACTCACTCTTTGTATGCGTGAGAATGTTGCACTTTCGGTGAAATTGTCCGCGATTCGTGCTCTCGACGCAGCGCTAATTAGTCCAAAAATTGTTGAAGAATTTCTCAAGATTGAAAACGATTTATATAAATTATCATTGATAATGTTGGACGAAGCAAAACTCGTGAGATTGAAATATGCTCTCAGTTCTCTATTGAGGAAAATCCACGTTTACGAATTATTGTCGGAATTGAAAGAACACGAAAGACAATTACTGATAAAAAGCGATCCAATGAAATTAATGAAAACAGAGGAAAACGATGATCTATGCGCAAACCAAGTATTTGAAAGAAATAAGATGAACGAGATAATAATAACTGAATTAAAAAATGGATACGCTTATGCGCCAACATTAATGGCACAACCAAAACGACAACTTCCAGCTAGTGCCCAAATGGAATTTGAAAGAGAACAGAATAGAAATCCTAGAAAGCATTTAATTACCTATTATGCCCATCACCAATTATTGGAGAGACTTTTGATATTTCTCTCATCACCCGATTCGAGTAAAGAATTGATAAGAGCGACGAGAGAATTTCTTCTTTGTATGTCTGAAAGCAAAGAAGGTTTAGTTTATATGTTGAGAGAACCAAGAGTCTCGCAATCATTATTAAAAGTTTTTAGATACGATCAGAGAGGAATTGGCGAAGAACTCGCTTGGCGTTTTCAAGTGATTCAGTGCTTGATGAATATGACATGTCGAAGTGATGATTGGAATTCATTACGAAAACTTCATTCACTTTTAACATTTCCACAGGGATTGCAAGCGATAATTTATGTTGTTCCAATAGGCAATTTTATTGATATTCTAATTCCCTTTCTTGGCGATGAGCACCTTTATGAATTTGCCGGAGAAATTATTTCAGCTGTGATTCGATATTCGGGAAAAGTCGAGATTATTCATCATCGGGCTAAGGAATTAATTGAGAAGATGAGACATCCTGTTTTGAGAGATGTTATGCCTTATTTATCTATCGCTGCCCAAGCTTCGAGGTCAGTAATTAATTATTATTCATTCATTTTTCTTTTGTGGTAAAATTTTCGAAATCGACAAAAAAGTCTAAAAGTTTGTTTGTAAAATTAAATAAAAAAAATTAACTTACCTTTCCTTCACTTTCAGCTGGAACTACGGAGATGTTTCCTCTTTGATTTCAATAATTAGAAAAAATTCCGAGAAGGCAGCCTCTCTACCTGGCGACTTGATCACGGCCTTGAGAATTTTGCACCATCTTGTATTTCCATCGTCCAACGATGTCGATCCCATGGAGCCTTACATTGAATTGAAGCATCGTAATGCATTGACGCAACTTTTTGCTGCCGACGGTCTCAGTGCATTGGTTTCCGTGATGTCGAACGTTGCCGATTTCTATGAACAACCATTTCTACATCGAGCAACACTGACTGGAAAAAGATGTCTAGGATTGATATCTCTATTATCACCAACAGTGACACTTACCCGTGCAGTACTCGAACGTCTTGTCAAGTGTATGGGGACTGATTTTAAGGATTTAACAGCAGTCGTTCCGCTCCTCGGTGTTTATTCACTGATCGAAGCAATCCCAGCGACTCAAAAAATTTGCGATCTCTCATCTGAGATTGTTGCGACACTTCTCATTTTCACACGTGCTGTTGATTCCGACGGTTCTGGGAATGTTGCCAAATCACTTTGGACACAAATGTTGGGCGAAGTGTTGAAAATGTTATCATTGAGTCCATCAAATTTCATTCCTGGATTAAAATTATTAACGCGATTATTGCCATCAATTTTAACGATGAAAGAAACATCCTCCGAGGACAAAACAAGAATTCTCGGTTTGAGAAAATTGTGGTCAGCTCATCTCCAAGCGCAGGCGAATAATCTCATAGACACATTGAGATTATTGTGCTCGAGTTGGAATCAAGAATTATTGTGTCTTGTTTCGAAAGTTTGTAAACAATTGAGCGACTTGGCAGCGCCAACTGCATTGCTTGTTGGTCGATGTTTACTCGATGGCATTTTAATGGCAAATCCATTGGAGAATAATTTACCAATTCTTGGACTACTTGCGAATTTATCCCGACACGCGCCAATGAAAGCGACTCTTCTCACTCTCATGAATCCAGCGTCACGCGCTCAAGTCAAGTCTGATCAGAAATATCCTCCCGTCATTGAAATGATGTGCTCGACATTAAAAAACGCAACTGATAATCGAATACAACTCGAGATATTGCAAATTTTCGAAACACTCTGCGATTCTAATATCAGTTTTGTCGAAGAAGACGCTAAAGAATCATTCGAAAATGTTCTCACTCATTCCGTTCCTAGTAAAGAACCTTTGCTCGTGATTCTTGCACCATTGATTGAAATTTTAGCAAGCGCCTCAAAATATCATCAAAATGTTGTTAAAAGCGCTCTAAATATTCTCATTTCCCTCATTAGTCATAATTATGGTCTTTATCATGTAAAAAGTTGTTTAGAGAATAATCCCGAAGCATTGAAATCATTACTAGAATATATTGCGACACAAATTGAAGAAAATGAAAAAAATAAACTAAAAGAAGAAGAGGAAAATACAGAATCGGAGAAAAAAGAAATTGAGACAAAAGAAGAGAAGACAGAAGAAATCGATTCCCTTGCTGAATTGACTGTAAATTTTCTGGAAAATTTAATCAATTGTAAATCACAAAACCGAACATTATGTTTACGTGTACAACAATTATCGTCATTAGTATCATGGGATAAGAATGGACATCCTTTAGAGAAAATTTGTGGAACGAAAGAATTAATTGATGGATTAAAGTCATTGGATGAGAAGGATGACAAGGAATCATTACCAGAAATGTTGGAACCATTACTACCAGCACCAGAAGCATTATTAAATCAATTTTCCCAAAGATCAATAAACGTTCATGATTTTAATGATGAAAAATCGAAGAAAATTTCTAATGAAACAATTTCAGGACAAAGTGAAATCACTATTGATTTAATTGCATTAGCTGCTGAACTTTTGCCAGTTGATTTTAATCTACTCACGGAAACACAAAGATTGTGCGCGAAAGCCCCACCGGATGATGCGATACATCTCAAGAGTCAAACTGAGGAGACAAGAGATAATCAAAAGCAAAATAATACACCGATTCCCAAGATAAAACAACCTTTTGGTGAGTTTAATATTCAATTTCATTTGTTTCTTTAGAAATTCTTGAAAAGAAATGTCAGATTTCAAAGTTTCCTTTTCACCCTTTTTAATTTTTTTTATTTGTTAAAATAGTTGATATTTAATGTCAGAAATTAGAATAGTTTTGAAAAAAATTTTCTAATTTCCGAAATTAGCTTTTGATAAAAAGTTGTTTTTTAAAACTTATTTTCGTCTTAAAAACAAGGAAAATGATTCAATAATTATTGTAAAAAAAAAAAGTGATAAAACTTCTTTTGTGTCATGTATGTTCTCCATCGATCAAATTTGATTTTACAAATATTAAATCTAAAAGGAATATAATTTCAGGAAAAAAATACTACAAAACTTAAAAAAACTTAAAAATAGAAATCAATAAATTATTAATTAATTAATTAAAAACAAAATTAAAATAAAAAGAACAGTGAAAAAATCTCTAAATAGTTTAAAATAAAATAAATAACTACACAATATTGATAATAATTAATTACTATAATAATGTCATGACAATTTTTTTTTTCTTTTGATAAAAAATGTTTTTGCCTCTGTCTTTCTTCTACTTCTATATTCTCCAGTCTCTATGATTTCACTGATTTGAAATTGTGAAAAATTAAAATTCGTGTATTTCGTCAGAAGAAGTTATTTACTTTACAGTTGTAGAGTCCAAGACGATTGTTACAGCTTTACAAGAAATGTATTCGAAAAAACGATCAGACACTTTATTTAAAAGACAGAAATTTTATCGAAAATCAGGTATTGGGAATGTAATTTGAGTGGTATTTTTTAATTATTCATTTCAAGTTTTCAGTGTTCAAGAATTTTTTTTGTTAATATTTTATGATGCACTGAAAATGTCAGCACTAATGGTTTTCAATGATTCACAGATTTTAAATAATTATTTTAAATTTTGTTTAATAAAATTTGTGAATCAATAAAATTCAGGGTTGCTACGATCATGGGGAAAATTAATAAAGCTGAAAGATAATTGTAGAGTTTCTTATTAAAAAATCTGAATGTTATAATATTTAAAAATGGTAGCAACCCTGTTAATAGTTTTCTATGCACGTTTAAAAAAATTACAGTGATCACAGATGATTGTTATTATTAATCACTTATTATTACTATTTTTCTGATTCTTGGAATTGGAGTAAATTTTATTTTCGCTTTAAAAAATTCCAAATTTCAATCTAACTTGAAAAAGGTCTTTTTTTTCATCATTTGTTACTTATAATAAAAAAAAAAATGTGAAGAACTTACTTTTATTTTCACAGTGTCACATATGAGGGGACGCACACAATTCGCGAATTCGATGAGAGGGAATCCAGTTGGAAGTGGTGCTGGTAGAGGAGTGGATCCATTCAGATCGAGACCGCCGAATACTTCAAGACCTCCTTCATTACATGTCGATGATTTTGTTGCATTGGAAACATGCGGAGCACAACCAACGGGACCTACTGGTTATAATAAACTCAGTATCCGCGGTACCGGTTCTCAACGTGGTGTCATGTCTGGATCACGAGGTCGACCCTGGGTTCCTGAACCTCGACCTTATCTTCGATAATTTATTTAACAATGAAATTAAAGTCGCTCATTTGAACTTAAAAGAGAGTAAAATTGATTAACGAATTGTATATTTGTAGATTTTTTTACAACTGCTGTGAAATATAATACGAATTGAAAATAACTTTTTTTTTATTTACATGTTTAAAAATTTATTTATTTTACAATTCACTTACCTTGAAAGAAATAGAAAATGTTTTCTTTTGTATTTATAAATAATGGCTAATTAGTGTTAAATTCATCAGTGGCCAAGGATCCGAAGACTTTGTCTCTGTCACGTCTAAACATTTTTTGTATTTTCGCATAGCGCAATTTAAATTTCGTATATTCAATTTTAAACCTATCCATGTCCCTTATTTTTGATCTCTGAAACTTATTATTAAAACAGGTTATTTATTAAACTAAATTAATAAAAAGAAAAAGTATAAATAAAATACTAAAATAATTTTTAAATAATACCTCGTCTTCCATTGCATGCGCTACTGATAATTTAAATTTATCTAAAATAATATAAATGTGATCACTAGGTGCAATTTGTCGTTTCATCATCAATTCCAACAAATCTATTACGTATTCTATATCCATTTTAGTACTTGCGCTGCGTAATAAAGTACCATAAATGAAATAATTGGCTGTCAGGCCAATATTATCGATACAATTTAATAATTGCATGCCTTCTTCTTTATTTTGACAGGTGAGAGCAAGTACTCCCCAGGTATAGATATCTGGCTTGCAACCACTTAGTTCCATTTCCCTAAGTACTGCCTGAAAATTGAAAAAAATCAGTGTCAATCTTAATTTTAACTTAAAAAAAGCTATTGTTTTACCTTGGCATCCGTATAATCGTATCTAAAACATCTTCTTTTAATCAAAACATTAAAAAATGTAGTGTCCAAATGAATTTTTTTACTACGCGCTATGCGAATCATTTGTGTTTCAGCCTCTTTTGTATTTGGAATTAAATCCAAACAAATTGTAAATGTTTTATCATCTGGAACAATATTGTCGTTTTCCATTCGTTTAATGATACCATCAAAGCCTCCAAACAATATCAATCGATTATTCTTTACAATGTCATTTAAATTCATAATATTTTGCGTTGATTCTTTTTCTTCTTCTTCAATGTCGTCGATATTATGTCTCTTTGACAATTTTTTCATATTTATTGGTTCACTTTGAATTTTTGGAAGTACACGAACAACAGGTGGTGTTGCCAATAAATCAGGTCTTCCATCTTTAGCTAAAAGAATTTTACTTTTCGCCGATTCTGCTATTAATGTATCATTGACTTTCAAATTTCCCAATTCAGTGTCACGTATTGCTCGAAATAGAAGATTATACGTAATAATGGATGGCTTCACATTATGATGTTTCATTAAATGCCAAACTATGAGAGCATATTTCAATCCAATTTCATTTTGCGAACTAGCTCCATGAAGTAAATTATTAAAAGTTAGAATATTAATTGGTAATTTTTTGTCACGCATTTCGTCTAATAATTGAAATGCTTCTTGAACTTGACCGAATCGCGAATAAGCTTTTATTAATGTATTATAATGTGTTTCGTTTAATGTGAAATTCTTCTCAAACAAATAACTGAAATGAATAAGTTTTGTATTAAAAAAAAGGAAAATAGTTTCACTATTTCTATCAAAAACGAAATTTAATAAATATTTTTTAATTACCTTCTGAAATCATGTAAAATCTCTAAATTTTTAAAACCCTTGGAATTGGAACAAGCATTAATTAAACTTGTAATTATAGCATCGTTAAGTGTCAATCCCCGTTTTTTTAATTTATTGTACAATTGAAAACATTTTCTAACATTACCTTTAACAGCAAATGCTCTTATAAGAAGAGAATATATGTAGAGAGTCGGTTTATCACGATTTTTTTCTATAAGTGTCAACACATCCTCAGCAGATAATAAATCACCGTTTTCAATATGATTTTTTACCATTTTTTGATATACACCGGGACTACGTCTGTATTTTGAGAAAGGTTTCGCTTCATTTTCTTCAAATTCTTCAACATTTTTTTCCTTTTCATCCAAGTCGACAAGATCATACTTTTTTTCGCCAATATCACCAAAAACATTAGGATCCTTTGGTAAAGCTTTAGTGCAAAATGTTCTACATTCTTTTGGTTGGAAAAATGAGGTTATATTTAAAAATGGATAATTTTTCACTGTTTTTCTCTCGTTTTCAATTGAAACTGTTAAAGTTCGTACATGTTCTGAATGCAAAATATATATTTTTTTGCTTCTACTTCTCGCAACGACATTGTTCAATCGAATTGACAGAGGATTTATTTTTAATGAAAACATTTGCTGTCTTCAAAATATCTCTTAGATTGTTCAACACACTGTTAATTAAAACATATATGGTTTTTAAATGATTGTAAATTTATCAATATAAACACTTTTTCGATGCTAAATTACAATGAGAATATAGTTATTGTTTTATATTCAAAAATAAAAAATATAGTTATTGTTTGGGGGTTAAAATTGATCAAATGAACACGTGTTCATCAGTTCATCACTTCATCAGTTGCTTAGCAGTGTTGCCAATGTTTGCTGATAAAAAATTTCCATTTTAATATTTTCAATTGCGAAAAATAATTACCTAAGTATAATTAATATTAATTTTTTAGTCAATTTACGAGGAATTGATACAAAGTAGCAAAATAGTTCCCAACAAGAAAAAAAAATTTTAATTTTAACTTACCGGACCGGCTAAATTTAAAATTGATTTTTGGTAGCACTGACTTGAAATTTAAAACCTAATAAAAGCGGTAAATTCAAAAAAATGAAAATATATAATCATTCAAAAAGAAAATTTAAAACACCATGAATTATTATTTCAATATTTTTTATCAATATATTTACATTTTTTACATGACCATATGCATTTCATTGCAAATAGGAAATAATACAGCTGACGATTGGTAAGTACGTTAAACATACAAGAGTGTATAAATATAAATTCACTTTATACGTGATGTTTTTCTGCATTAATTAAAAATGAACGTTTATTAATGCTGAAATGACAAAAACAAAAATCTTCTTTGTTTGCAAAAAAACATTTAAAAATCATTAATATTGATAACTTCAATAATAATCTCCTTTTCATGGACGTAAAAAAACAACTCAAAATCGATCGACATAATAGAAAGAAATAAATATTTGAGATCTCGATTACTAATTATTATCATCATCATTGATAAACAACTTTAAAGCTGCCAAGTTTTGAATTTCCAAAAACAATGAAATAATATTCATTCACGTTGCTTTTCGTCGTAATAGAACTATACTATTATATAATTTAATAGCGGGTCCAAGTCGAAGACCAAGCAAGCTCATTAAATCTTCTTGAGTCAACATTAAAAACGCTTCACCATCAATGTTCTGCAAAAAATTATTAAATTTAAATATAATCAATTAATTAAAATTGATTTAAAATTTAAAAAAAAATCTTTTAATAAAATAAAATTATAAATCAATTTCATAATTTCTTCTAAGAAATTAAACCTTTTTTAAATTTACTATTCTTTAGAATTCAACTGTTGAAAAATAATGAAAACTTACATGTTTCCTGAAGATAGTACCGATTTCTTTACAATTAGGCAAACTTTGAATAAACTTAATTACTTCCTCATTTGACCAACGACGAGGATTTCCGGTTTGTTTAGCCACAACGCGGTTTAAAGCACCGCTGTGCTTTGCCCAAATATGCGGTTCATCCGGTAATGGATTATAACCAGGATTGTATACCGAATGATACAAATCCATTCTTAATTGTTTATCGGTGGGATTTTGTGAATTATTTAGAGATGAATCACCGAATCCTAAATTCGTGCGAGGGAAAATTGGTTCTTCGGAAATATTTCGTCTATATAAAGAAGAAAGAAAGAAATCAGTAAGAAAAATGATCGATAACAGAAAAATATTCTATATTACTAAAACTAATAATAATATTCGTGTAAAATTATAATATTTACCTTTTCTTACGCTTTTTTGGTGGTTCATCATCATCGGTTTGACCATCACTATTCATTTGACGACATTTACCAGATCTGGTGAGAAAAAATAATGGTTATTTATGCATAACTATATATTTACATTAAATAATATTTATTTCTACGAAACTGTTAAAACATTTTGCTCTTGCACTTAATTATATACCTTTGAGAGGAATCGAATTTTTCACTCTTATCAGAGTCAACTTCTTCTTTGATATATTTTGATTTAAAGTTAAATGGTTTACGATCTTCGAAAGTGTATTTTTCGAATTTCTCTGATTTCTCTATTTTAATTTTATCAGTCTTTTCAACTTTCGTTTTCTCTGCAATGTCCTCTTCATATTCACAAACATCATGCTTTCCACTTAGTCTGTCGGAGACTATTCTTATTTTTGGCAAATTATGCAATGAATATGGACAGCCTGAAGGAGAATTGTGCGAGACAAATTTTGGACCTTTAATATGGCCAATGCCTCGACATCCATGAGTACCACATTCAGGACGATCATTTCCAGTTTCGGGTACTGTATGGAGAAAAATAAAGAATTTAAATTTAAATTTTTTAAAGTTTAGGGCTTTAAAATACGTTTTTTTTAAATAACTTTTTATAAAAATCAATATGTATTAAAAAAAAAATAGAAATAAGTAAAAATAATAATTACTGATAGGCGGTTCCAAGGGATGTCCAGTTTTCTGGCACCATCCAACTGGATGAATATCAGAGGAATCGTCATCAACCCAATAAGCATGATTTTCGGGCCATCCATCGAAACGAATTTTCAACATATGATCTTTTACATCTTCAACAGTTGCCACACGAATCAATTGTGGTACTCGTTTATCAACAGCTTCCAATTTCATGCCACGTCTAAATCCACAAGGTGGCCTTTGCTTAAAAGCTCGTGCTGGTGCCGCAACTGATTGTGTTTCTCTTAAATAAGTGTCCCATGTAAAAGACTTGGGGTCTTTATAACCTGAGATAAATAATTGTTTAATTATATAATTTTTCTCAATAAATCATATTTCCGCAGTAAATAAATAAAATAGGATTTTTCTTCATTCATATTTCTTTTATAATTACATGCAAATAAATATTAATACCAAGCAAGCACTTACTTTATAGGTTATTATTATTAATTTTTTATGAAAGACTTAATTTATCTTTTCCAAAGGTAAGAAGCACACTAACACACTTTAAAAAATTCCCATAAAAAACTAGTGAAAGTAAAATTGCATAAAAATTGCACATGCAAAAAAGAAAAAGTAACAAAATGTTCAGGACATTTTTTCACTTTCATTCAAATAATTATACTTTAACTTTCCCACACGAGGAAATGTTTTTTGAAAATATTCTTTGTACCTACAAACTCAAATCATACGGAAATTTGCCAAAAAAATTTTTTATAAATATTTTCACCTTCACGTTGAAATTTCACTTACAAGAGGAAATTTACTTTTTTAAATAACCATTTCCAAAATTAGGCAAATAAAAATAAAACAAGCAAAAAAATATTTCTTGTGATATTTTCTCAACAAATATACGTTCAACTTTCATACACATCAATTAATTTTTTCCAAAATATTATCTCCCGAAAAGAGTGTGAAAATTCTATTTAAAAAAGGAATAAATCCAAAGAAACACAAAAATGGAAATAAATACCATCACTTTTGCATTTTAATGGCTAAATTATTTCGAAACTGGACAAAAAAAATTAAGGTCCATTATAAAATAAACGGTGGATTTGAAATTTGTTTTTATAAGAAATCAAAAACAAAGATTCACTTGAGTCTAAAAAAAACTGCCAAAATAAGCATAATATATAAAATTTTACTCACTATTTGGAGGAGTTAAACTGTGTCCATTATGATGACACCATCCAACGGGATGAATGTAAGGCGAACTAGCGTCAGCCCAATAATCATAAACTTCGTCCCACGAATCAAAATGAACGAGAATACGTGAATCCATTAGTCCTCCAATACTCGCAACACAAACCAGCGACGAGTGCTTTCTGTCCACAGCTTCCAATTTCATTCCCACTCGAAATCCAGTTGGAAAAATAGACTAATAACAATAATTAATATTTTTTTAAAATAACAATTGAAATGAAGAAAATAATAAAATTTTATATATAAAATAAATTAAAGAATAAAATATAATTAATGAATAATTATTATGTAACATGCGATTAAAAAAGGTGCTTGAAATATTATATTTTTGTTCTTTTACTTACATTTTTATTCGAGAAAAATGTTTTTGGTGCTGCGCTTGCTTTACAAGTTTTAAGATATGCATTCCAATTGAAATTATTGGCGACATATCCTTTTGGTGGGTCTAGCCGGTGATTATTTTTCTCCGACCAACCAAACGGAAATATATCCATACTGTCAGCATTTACCCAAAAGTCATAACTTTCACTGTATCCATCAAAATGCAATCGTAAACGGTATCCTAAATGACAAATAATACACGGTTAAAGTTTAATTTGAAAAATTAAAATGTTTTAAGTTTAAAAAAATACTTACCAACTATTTCGATTACAGAAAGAACGCAATAACGTGATGGATGTTCAGGATCTATTCCTTCCAATTTCATTCCAACTTTAAATTGATTTTTAGCATAGGGGAATGCATCTTTGAATAATTTTGTAGGCGCAGCTTTAGCTTTACAATGCTCAAGATATTTTGCCCACGAAAAACCTTGTTTTCCAAACAGCCATGGATACTGTAACAAAAGCAATTAAATGAATATTAAATAAAAGCAAACTCCTTGTAAAATAATTTGTCATCAAATATTTTTAAATCCAACCTTAGATTCATTCACGTCTGCTTGACTTTCTTCATCCATATTAGAAGTATCTTTTGAATCCTCATCCGAATCAGTTACTGACGATTTAGTCGATGATTTTGTTGACGATTTAGCCGACGATATTGTCATCGATTTTACCGACGATATTGACGATGATTTTGTTGACGATGTAGTTGATAATTTCGTTGACGATATTGCTGTCGATTTTGTTTGAGGCTTTTCCTCATGTTTTTGTTTTTGTTGTTGTTGTTGTTCATGTAACAATGATTTTCGTTTTTTCTTCGCTCGCATCTCCCTGTTAAGAAAAGATGTTTTTTATTGACAATAAATGAAATACACTATATAATAATTACAATTATAATATAAGAAAATATATTTCAACAAAATACATACTTTAAATCCTTTTCTTTACGTTTCATCAGTTCTTTTTTCGCTTCAATGATTTCCGTGCAAGAGGGACTGCAAGATATCGGACTTTCAAATTCTGCTGCCAAACCATAACATCCACAACTTTGACAACAATAAAAAGTGTCTGCATTGGCAGGTCTTTTTTTCTTCTCCTCTTCTATAAAAAGAAAAAAATATTTTATAACTCTGATTTATTCCATTTTCATCTCAATTAAATAAAAATTCTAATTAGATAATAAAATAATTTATTAATTAACAAAAAGTGGTTAAAAATTAAATTAAAAAATTAGAATGTTTATTTTCTACAATTAATATAATATGAAAATTTATTTGAAAAACTTACTCTTCTTTTCAATAGCGGCAACTGTAGGAGTGGATTTCGAAGATTTTTGGGACAAAAACACATTTTCTTTGTCACCAGCTCCATTTTCTTTGTCTTGCTTATTATGTTCGTCTTCGTCCACCACTTCCATCAATCCAAATTCATTAACACGAAACTAAAAAACATCGAATAACAAATTTCTCAAAATAAAATCAATAATCGATTGTTTTTTTATTGTTAATAAAATTAAAAAATAATTAATAATATAATTTAATAAACAAACCTTTAAACTGCTACCGGGAAGAGATCCAACTCCATCTTTCCATTCCAAAGCTTTGGCAGCATCAAAATTTAAATCAGTTGGAATTGAATTTAAATCTTCGACAGGTTCCTCTTTCTTAAGCAATGATTCTCCTTTCTTCTCAATGGGCTTCTCTATATTATTTGTTGTTTTAACCAATTCAATTTTAATATCATCATCCGAGGTGGATTTTATTTTTGTCGATTTTTCTTCATTTGGTACAACTTTAATTAATGTTATATCATCGTCATTTTGTGTTTTCTTCTCTTTCTCATGTTCCGATTCGGGACTATTTAGAGAATAACTAATTTCCACTTCGGGATTTGTTTTTGGAAAGATTTGCTTCTTCATTCTCTTTTCACCTGAACCACGAAGAATATTACTAATTGTTTTCTTTCTTTTTTCTGGCTGTGGATTTATTTCGTCCTTTTTATTTGGAATTGGTGTTATAACTGCTGAATCGGGATTTTCTGTTATTTTTATACCATCGGTAGTGTGCTCTTGTCTTCCAGCTTTTCCCAATAGTGTAATATTCGTAATGGGATGTAACGGAGGTGGATGTGCTGTTGAATTTGTTGTTTTTGATTCTCTCAAAACTGAAAGAAAACAAAATTGACTTTTTTTTTAGAAATCTAGAATTATTGATTTTTTAATTATGTTTCATTCATATTAATTATTTTTGTATAATTATTGTAATGATAGGTATGATTTAGAATTCACTTACCAGTAATTGCTCCTTTATTATCACCAGTAACTTGACCATTGGTGATTTTTATGTGATTCATCATACTTGTCTTTGGCGATGTTTGTTGTGGAATGTTAACAGGCAGAAGAAGATTCGTCATGTGCTTATTTAAACGACTTTGAGTTGCAATAGTGGTTGTTGTTGGATTTGAAGCCAATTGTGACAAAACTGGAGTTATAACCAGTTTTGGTTTATTAACCTGTCCCGTTGTTATTCCGCCTACTTTTTTTAAAACGAAATAAAAAAATTATACATTAACATTTAGAAATGAAATAAACCATCAAATAAATTATGAATTTCATAGAGTATAGAGTAATAAAAGAAATTGTATTAACTGTATTGAACTGATGATCGATTATCGTCCCCAGCCGCCGAGATGACAACAGGATCACGATTCTTATTTGATTTAATAATTGTTCCGAGATAAGCAAAAGAGTGCTTTCCTGCATGAGCATTAGTCTGATTTCCCTGAGATGAATTCAGAGGAACAATTTGAGCAGTTGGTGTGTTCGTTTGACGAACCAATATACGATTCTGACCTGAATTATTTGTTGTCGTGCCGACTGAATTTAACGATCGATGAATAAGTATCCGTTGTTTTTGTGAATTGGAGACTTGACTAGGGCCCTGAAAATAAAGTTTATTTTGGCCAGTAACAATCTGTAACAAACAAACAAACAAACAAAAATCAATATAAAAATACATATTTAACTAAATTAAATAATAATGAAACAATTTAATTATTAAACAAAATTTTCATAATTTAATTCAAACTTTTCAAATTTAATTTTTAATCAATAACTTAATAAAAAAAATTAAATCAATAATTTATTAATGTTAATAAAATAATAATAATAACGAAATTGATAAAAAAAAAAAAAATTTCCAGGTTACGATATAAAATATAATTAGAATCCTGATTAGAATAAAACTTAGTCTTTAGGAAAATATATTTTGGCATATAAATAAAAACATTTTCTCAAAGAAAAGTACGATTCAGAATAAAAATCTTAAACAGCAGACTAACAAATGCAAATACAAGAAATTTACAAAAGTGATAATAAATATTCCAAGTTTTTTCTTTCAAATCAACAATATTTTATAAAACTTGCACCTTGCACCAACGCGACCAAGTGAATCGAGAGATAAGTAAAATATGATTATATTATATTAAAAAACAATATATATGTTTATTAATAACATGCAAAATACAGTTTATTAACAAGTAATTGTCAAAATAAAAAAAAAATTCCAAACAATTTTTTCCATTTTAATAAGAAAAAACTTTTTTTTTAAATTATTTAAACGAATAATTCTGTTTATTCACGTTTATGCAACTACGTAGAAAATTGGGTTAAAACTACTTGAAATGTAAGAATGTCACGTCCGCTATAATGTTTAATAAGAAAAAAGCCAATTGTAAAGTATACCCGAGAATAATTTACAATTATTTTCGAAATAATTAAATTTCGACGTTTTTTCAAAGTATATATAATTAAAATGATTATTGAATCCCCTACCTCTACATCTTCAAGTTGGAAACGTGAATCTGCCAACACAAATCTATACAATCTATATTTAATATATGAAAAGAGATGCACCACTCACTGCTACCAACACTCACATAGAAATTTAATAGGGCTTCAAGGACTGAGCACGTGTTTCTCTTGAGTTAAAAAACCATTTTCCAAAGTAAAGATTACTTTCACTGTTGTTTTTTACAATTAAATAAATTCAATTGCTTCATATTTGAATGAAAAACAAGGTTATATTACACTATAGAGTCATTATAAACCTATTTAATATTCACACTGATGTACATTTTATTACTTTCTCTCCCTCCCTCAAAAAGTTTTATAATAATGCACTTTACAGATGCATTTCATGAAAATGGACGTCAAGTTTCTGTTTTATTCTCAAGGTGAAAAAACAAGATTTTTTTTATGTCGCGGTTTTTTATTGATTATTCAAATTATTATCTTATCAAACATTGTAAATATTTGTTTTTTGTAAAAGTATCCAATCTGAGAGAAGTAAAAGAAAAGAAAAAAATTTGAAAATAAATCTTTATTCTTGTTATTGATTTTAGAAGCAAGCAAAAGGAATGTGAAAACTTTTTATTTCACGATGAATGAAAAGTCAACTCACTTGATTATTAACAGGATTTATGTATGCTGTCAATTGTGAAGCAGAGGGTGAAACGACAGTTGTTTGATGTCCCGTTGTTTGGCCAGGTCGTAGTTTTCCATGTGGAATAAACAATGTTTTTGGCATGAGACGAGGAGATGAAGTTCCAGCTGGTTTGTTGTCGATATGCTCATCGACATCCTCCACGATTATTTCATCCTCATCCATCCTAGCGATGGATATCATTTTTTTCCTCATTGGTAAAAAATAATGTATTTATTTCTCATCGACAATAATCTCGCCCCTATAAATAAACAACAAAAGAAAACTTGCTAAAGAAATATGGAAAAATCACTTTTGAGAATAATTATAAAATTAAATTAGATATAAAATATTTTTAAAAATTCTTAAAAGTGAATACAAATTAAATGTAAAAAGACAAATATAAGAAAAAAAGTATTGTCAAATCCCAAGTTTTTAATCGGATCGATAATACAGAAACTAATTTACAAAATTCTTATTTTTCTCCCCCAATTTAGCCCCAGGAGCAAAAGATTAATATTAAATCACACTTATTTAATTAACTGTAATTAAAAGAAAAAAAATTGATTTTAGAAAAAGAAAAATTCGAAGTTCGCGCCAAATAAATCACAACGAGTTGATGAAATTTTTCGGCACTTTCGAGGTTCATCGCGAACACAACAAAGGACCGATATTTCTAAACAAAAAAGAATTGTAATATAAAAACAAAACTGTAAATTTAATGTTTAACACCGAATATCAATATTTTGTAGTTAAAAACGTTTCTTACAAGATGCAATAAATTTGTTATACGGCGAGTATGCGACACACTAAAAGAGAAACAATTTACGTTCAATCTTTTCAAAGTTGTAAAGTACTAAAACTTGTGAAGTATTATTTGATATTCAAATGCTCATATTCCTCAGGCATTTGCTGCATGAATTTCACTTATCGAAACACACAAAGTACAGTAATATTTAACAAAAATTAACACCCGTCATTTTGAGCATTTTTTTCGAGTAAAAAAACTACACACGTTGTAGTACTACAGCTTTCCGATAGGGGATGGAAAACAACGAGGAGATGAAATACAAAGCTGATTGGTTAATGAAAATATACCACGTGACTCAATACAAATGTCAACCAATGAGAAAATTTGTAAAGTATTTTTTTCCAAATAAAACCGGAAGTAATGATTTGAAAACATTATTTTGTTCGGAATATTTTCTAATAAGGAATTCGTTCTTTATTTTAATGGTAAGAGGTAATTTTTAATTGTGTAATATATTATTTGCAATCAATGATAACTAGTTTTATTCGTTTAACAATATTATCTATTCAGTATTTTTTGATTTCAACGAACCTAACCTTCGTTTTAATTTTTCGCGCTTAATTCAAATATCAGACTAATATATAATATTAACAATTGTCCAAAAATATCGACTTATGTAAAATTTTAATTGTCAATTGAAAATATCAACAACAAATTTTAATAAAATTATCATGGAGAAATTAATTATATTAAAATATACAGAAATTTTTAATATATTTAAATATAGGGAATGAAAAAATCGATAATGGAATTCGAAGATCAGAAAGGGAGGGGTAGGAAGTCATGAGAAGAAATTAATAAACAAGGAATGATGAATAGAACCATGATTTTATATCTACTTATCGACCAATTGGAATTAAACGCAACAAATGCGATGACATTTTGCGCAATAATTGGTCCATTTCTGGTCATTCCGCTATAGAAAACGAACTTTCTTAAAAACAATTTTTAAAAAACTTTTATAAATTAATAGCAATCATTTCTGTAAATCAAATGATGGATTAAATTTTTATATTTTTTAATTCAAATGAAAAATCTTTTAACAAAGACACTAGATTTTCGTTTATAAACATACCGGAAAGATCGTTAACCTCTAAAAAAAAGGGTGTCGAAAGAAGCTGCCTGTTACAAGATTTTTATCGATCATTAAAAATATCAAAATTGAATTATTGACTAACTACATGGAAACAATGTAAATTTTACAAGTTATTATAAAAATTTTAAATTATAATAAAATTTTTACCGTCAAAAAATGATACATTTTCACTACCTAGCTTTAAAATACCTGCTACCTAGCATGCAATTGTGTTGTAATATATTAATAAAATTTTCAATGATTACGTTTAAAAAATTAACCCAGAAATATTCTTTATTGTGAATAATGATTGAAATTAAATTTTATAACTTATTGTTCTTAAAAAAAAGTACCAAAAGACAAATGTAAAAAAATTTGATGTCATGTCATTTTCGTGTCATGTGTATACATTTAAAAGTATATTATTACAGTATTTTGGGTAATGTTTGAATAACAATAAAAAACACTTTTGTTGTCATTCATATAGAATAGTTATCAAATGAAATAAAAAAATAGCAACAATGGAGATATTAATTTACCGACAAGTTAATTACAATAATCTTTTACAATAATACATATTTTATAGCAGACAGACTAGAATTTAGGTAAGCCTAACGAATCTTGATTGAAGATTTTTCTAAACTACCGAAAGGAAATTGAATTTTCTTTTTTACTTTTTTTAAACACTGATTCAGTAAAACTTTAGCTTTTAACGTTACTTTTCTTTTATAGATAGTAATTAATTAAAATATGAGAAAAAATATTATTAAAAACTCACGTTTTAAAGTTTGTCAGTCGCCATCACATTGAGATAGAAAATGAAGATTTTTCCCAGTTCACAGTGCGCATGTTTACTTAAGATTCATTCACAGCCATGCGCTTTTCGATCTGTAATGAAAAAAAATTTTCATTATGAAAATTTATTAAAAGATTATCAATATAAGTGACAAACAAAGATTGAACAAATAATTCAATTAAAAATTCACGGCTATTATAAATAAAAAATTATACGAATAAAAAATCTTTTTCGCACAGGGGTACTAAAGTGGTATTTAACTAATTGCAGTAAACTTCAGAGTGCTCTAATTTTTAAATTTCAATTTTTACCCGTAATTTGATTATTTCCTTTAAGCCATTTTTATTCTTAGTAAACATTTTTCAGTAATTATTATGAAATTAAAATTTTAACCTGAAATATTATACAGTTCGAGATAAATATAAGAATAATAAAGAAATACACTTGCTTTTAAAGATAAACAATGAGAATGCGCTTGCGCACAACCAAAGACCAGGGACATGTAAATTTTTTAATATGCCCCGTTATATTAAAATTTCTTAATTCATTATTATTGAAACTAGTGTCATCATTATTTGTTTTTTTTTTGTCAACAAAATTTAAAAAAAAATTTAAATATATAATTAAACAAAAACACTGTATGAACGAAGTCCAGTAAAGTTTAAAAATATATTTGCGTCGTTAATTTTTCAATTATTGCGCACAATGGCGTAGAATATTGAAACTTGCAAATTTTAGTTTAGTGTCAATTTGCCATTTTAACTATATATCAGCTGATGCACTTGATGCACTTTTCATTTATCAAAATATCCATGTTTATTGACTCTTTTGAAGTGTCTGTATGTTATAATCCATAAGCTTTGTTGTGACAATTTTGAAAGGATTATTCCCAGCGGAATGTTAAATGCTGTATTCAATTATTGCTTAAAGTGTTGTCAAACATCAGTGTCTCAATTTCATCGACTCCATTGTCCTTTATAATTATATATATATATATATATATATATATATTTATATTAAAATTTTGGCCTGGTAAGAAAAGTTATTTTTACTTTTATCTAATTTAAGCGAATTAATTTCGGCAACATGAAAAATTGAAAAATTAAAGCCGCAAAGTTTAAATTATTACCTTTTTTGATAGATTATACTTTATCGGAACGAATTTAATTGCGTTTTTTTAATAGTCAATAAAATGTATAGCTCCTATAATTCAATAAATTCCAAACGAAACAAATAGATCTGTTAATTAAAAATATCATCTTAGTGGATATCAATTGTGATCGAATTAATGTATTTCATTTTTAAATGTGCGTATTTCTGTTTATGATGAAAGAATGAAAATTGTTTTCATTAATACTTGAAGCCTTTGACCTGATAATATTATTTTTACCTTTTGACAACTGCTGCACACGATTGTGACGCCATATTAAAAATATTTGCAATTTCAATACATTATAAAATTAATTATAATAATTGTCATTGCGTATTGAAATATTAATTTTTGATAAATTAGTATTATGTATATAAAAATGACAAATATTTTTTTTCTTGTTTACAGTTGATTATTTACAAAACAATGGGGGGTGTCGTGAGCAGTGGGCAAGATAACGACGAGCTGGTTGACAATTTAATTGAATCAGGATACATAAGATCCAAGACAGTTGAGAAAGTATTCAGAGCAATTGATAGAGCTGATTATTTTTTATCGTCACATCGCGAAAGCGCCTATAAAGATTTTGCATGGAAACATGGCAATATTCATTTATCGGCACCTTGTGTTTATAGCGAAGTTATGGAAGGTCTCTCTCTAAAACCTGGACTCAGTTTTCTTAATTTGGGCTCAGGAACCGGTTATCTTAGCACAATGGCCGGTCTTATTCTAAGTACACTACTTTGAATTTTTAAATTGCATTCTAAAAAAAATTAAGTTGTTTTTAAATTTTTATAAATTTAATTATTTTAGCTCAAAGTGGTATTAATCATGGAATAGAGTTACACGAAGATTGCCTGAAATATGCACAAGACAGAATGGAGGAATTTAAACAGAAATCTCTAGCTATTGACGAATTTGATTTCTGTGAACCTCGGTTTATAAAAGGTAGAAAAATTCTTTTAAAGTTTTAATTTGATAAAAAGAAAAAGAAGTGACGATTGATTTTTGAAATGTTTGCAGGAAATTGTTTGAGTTTGGTGCCTGGAAGAAGATATGATCGAGTTTATTGTGGTGCAACGTGTCCCGAGTCCCATGAAGCATTTATTAAACAATTAGTGAAAGTTGGTGGCATTTTAGTAATGCCGTACAAGGAGAATTTACTTCGTGTCGAAAGGACTGATGAGAACACATGGATTAATATAACAATGTTGCCAGTTTCATTCGCCACATTAGTTGTACCCAGTTCCTGTGAACAGAATCTAATTCACTTACGTGAGTCGTCCGTTTATTGAATTGTCGCTTATTCGATAAATAATGAATCGAAAATGAATTGAATCTTTTGTTTTTTGCTTCTTATTGCAACGAGTTAAATTAAATTTCAAAATAAATTTGTCGATTTCTTTCAGCCGAGTGCGATCCAGTGTCCCTACAAGAATTATGTCGACTAAGAATTCGACGTAGATTGAGAAAAATTGTATGGCTCGAACATGCGGATTTGGAATTTAAAAAGCCAATTTTCGCCGAACGTCGACGTACGCAATCGTCATCGGCGAGGACGATGCGTCGTTTCGTCATTCCAATATTCGAAGAATCAGACGAAAGTTTACCTGACGAGGATGACGATTATACAGGCAGAACTCGTCTTCTGTTAAATGTTGATGCTCATTCGGGTGAGGCAATTACGACAACATTGCAATTGGTGCGCGCTGTCAATTTAGTTGGCTGTCAACTAAACAGAGATGAGAATCAAGCAAACGAAGAAACACAAACGGCAAACACTAATAGAACTACTAGTCATCAAAGTAGCTTTGAATCCGTTGATAGTACGAATAGTAGTAACAGTACTGAGATACAAAGCAATCACGAGGACAAACAATTTCCATGTACGGAAACCTATCAGATTTCAGACAGTAGTACAAGTTCTGATTCGCTGTGTGATAAAATTGATGATGCAAGCAATAAGACAATGGATAATGGTAACGAGAAATGTCGACGTGAATCGAATTTAGACACGTATTTAAGTATGAGCGAGAGTGATAGTGATCAGGAGCAAGATTACACAATCAAGCAAAGGAAAAAAATTGCAAAGAGAGAAAAGATTGATAATAATGAAATTATCGATGATTTTCGTGCAATTAATAATGATGATACAAGTTCAAGTTCAAATACACAAACATTCAATTCGGATGTCGTTGACACGATGGATTATCAAACTTATGATATTTTTCGTGATAATACAACGTATCCGCTTTATCGACCAATGAATAATCGCGAGCAAAGAATGGGTAATCCACTTGATCCAAGTATGGGACATTATGTTGATGCCAATGCATTTTCATCCTATTTGAAGGAAAAAATACATCAACTGCCTCTGCCTCATGCACTCAAACTATATTTAAATTATAATCGGAATCTGTAAATATATCCGGTATAAATTTCATTTTCATTTAATTTGTACTATTTTAAAAATTTTTCCATTCTTTGTATAAAAATTTAGTAACTTTAGATTAAAATGTGCAATTCAACGTTTTTATTTTTCGTTAAAAATTTTTAAGTTTCTTTAGTTTATGAATTTTCTTGTTCGAACAATTAAACATTTCATTGTTCGGTAAATTTAAGAATTTTGTTTTTCTTACAATAATAATATAAAAAAATCTCTTTATTGTTTGTATAGTTAAAAAATTACTTCAAGTTTTATTGTCGCAATTATTTCTGTGGTTAGAAACCATATAATTATTTGTACCATCAAAAATTATTTATGAAATTAAAAATTATTATTTTTCTAAAATTAGAAATTATTTTTGTTTAATCATACATACAATTCAAAATGTTGGACTAAAATATTCATTCATTAATAAGTTTCAATATATTTTTTGAAAAAAAAATTGTTTTGTGAAAAAATTTTTCACATCATATTAGAATTTAAGAAAATCAACTAAAATCGATGAAATCGATAGGAAAAATTTAAGAAATCAATAATAAAAAAAGTCGTGTATAAATTAATGTAAAATTCAGTAAATCAAAATAGAAAATTCAAGTACTAAGGTAAATTCAAAACTCAAGTAAATTAAGTGGATCAATTAAGTAAAGTAAGCAGCAATTCGATTTGCTTTTTTCTAATAAAAAAATTAAATGTACTGTTAAATAAATTCCGAAATTAAAAATAATTTGCTTGAATTACAATATTAGCTATTATCAGCTGTTTTCTTCTTAAGCAATTTATTATAAATGGTAACTACCTAGCTAATTCTATAATTGCGCTATTTACAATAATCGAAATAACGTATATTTCCCTTAAAAAAGAGAAATAAAAAAATTTCCATTTATTGTATGCATTTTTTTTCACTTTGCATATTATATACACTAGAACCTCTGAACTTTCGAAACCATGACTGTGCACAGTCTGAAGTTTCGAGTTTCCAGTGTATACATACATATACATATTTATATGTATATGTATATTCAATTATTCGCATCGTTCAATATATGTGTACGTCATAAATATACATTTTTATTAAAGAAAACTCGTCAATATTAGTAAAAGTAAAAATTTAATAATCATTGTGTAAAAAGTATTTTATAATATTTCAGTTGTATTGTTAGAAGGTGAAATTTAAAATGTTTTTAAACTTTTTTTCACCGTCTAAAAACACTTTAAAGACATGTCGAGTTTTTTTTACAAATTTATTGTAAATACAAAATGTACAAAGCAGTTAATAAGTTTGTAAGATTTTTAGCAATATTTTAAATTAATTTTATGAGTATACAATAAAAATAATTTCAGTCAATATAATATAGAATTGTATTAACTTTTTCCTTTCTATGTGAAATTTTAACAAGTCATCTTTTCTAAATAATTGCGGAGGGATGGAAGAAGAATTGCATAATAATGAAAAATTTCAGCATCGTTAGAAAATTTGTCCGCTGTTGTTTTATGTACAACCGTCACGATTTATATATTGCGGGCCAACGAATAATCTTTTATTTTTCAAATAAGCGCAGATGATTTATGAATTCTCCTCTCAAATAATAACTAATGCTATCGACATATTTCGTTATCAAGATAGGAGAGAACCACAATAACATACAAGTTTGCGCGATACTCTATTACAATTGCGCATGAAAGCCACGCCACCCACATCAAACTCTTTTTGCCCCTCACCCTGACTCCAACCACCCATTTCTCTCCTTTTCCTGGCTTGCTCACCCATTTCTCTCTTTTCATTCTCATGCCTCACCTCACTTTTCTCGTCCACTCTTCCAAAACCACCCCCCTTTACCACTTTAAAACCAAGTCACTATTCACAAAAGCATAAAAGTCTTGAAAAAAAAAATAGAAAGAAAAATAACAAAAATTAAATGCAAACTTGCACTTTTTAATTTTTCTTCATGAAGAATCTGCAATTGCAGATTTTTTCACTCATTTTTTTCTTTTCTTCCGAGGGAATAAAAGTATAAATAAATTTGAAAAAAAATAGATATCTTTCTTTTCATTTGATTAATAATATAGTTTATCTGAATAAAAAAATAATGAATTCTTATAAATAAAATGCCGAAAAGTGTAGTTGATTTTTGGGGAAAAAGAATTTTTAATTTTTGTCTATACATATTTTACGAATTCCCATTTCGTCATATACATATATGTAGCAATTTTCTCAATTTTAAAGTTAAAGTTATTTTCCAAGCTCTGTCGACTTTCTGGAAAAACCTTTCAAGGATTTAGGGTCAAAGAGAAATAGGTGACATTTCATTTTGGCATCTGGCTCACGTATACTTTGAATCATGATTTGGGGGCAAATCGAAAAGTCACTTGCACAACTTGGATTTTAAATGTCTTGTTTATTTTCAAGTATTGTAATTTTTTTATTCAAACAACAATTTTTTTTCAACTTCATACCTAAAGTACCCATCTAATTTTCCTTTGTTTAAATAAAATAAAAAAATGTTTATTCAGAATATAATAAATTAATTCTAAGGCAAGTTTAAAATAAAAATTTTGCAAAAATGTTAATTTTTCAAATTATTTATCTAAAAAGTTAAAAGAAAAAAAATTGCAAACAACACGCACTATATTTGCAATTTTATTTTGAGTTAATTTTTAAAGTCTGACACTCACACTGTTAAGCTTTCAAGCTTAAAAGCTTTTGAGCTTTTATGAATTAGATAAGTTTACACCATATGGCTTGGCACGGACGTACGGTATATAGTATGATAAAGTGGCTAAAAAAAATGAAAATATTTCAGCATAAGAACTGTGTGCTGCATTTTATAAATGGCAGGATTTGTCTGACTTGAGAATAGTTTAAGAAGAAAAAAATACATTGTTTTTTATTCCAGATATACCTATGAAAAGCAGTGTATATTCAAGTGTAGAATATATAAAGATAAAATATCAATTTTGCAACAATTTAATCCTTAGTTCTAAAAGAGGAAGAAAAATTCATACTTTCAAAGGAATGAATACAAATTTTCTTATAAAATGTAATTCAATGAAAAAAAGCTAGCTCGGTCATTAAAAAACGTATATGGAAATTTTAATGAAACTACGATCATCGCTTTTAATGAGCGCGCACCTTTAAAATGCCTTTGACTTGGGAGAATTTGAAGGGTGCCTAGATTTCTTTGCATTTCAAAGTATTCGCATTTTTTAAATTTTTCATTGTTATTAATAATTAATAATTATATGAAATTATTTACACATATTTGTATAGGGCTTTTGGAGAATAATGCTCAATAATTATTAACCAGGAGGATAAATTATTTTCAGTGTTGAACAAAAGCTCATTAATAATAAAAAAAGGGTCGAGAGAAATGAAAATCTTCTTATGTGCTCGCTTATACAAAATTCGTTAATTAAAAATAGAATACTTGGGAGCTTTGTACTGCGTAGAAATGTTGAATATTAAAAAAGCTCCTCCGGAAACAAGCGAGACAAAAGGAGTGAACACAAGAAAGGTTAAAATTCGCGAATGTCACCTTTCCTAAGACCGTGCATTATTTATTTAATTCTCTTGTGAAATTTAAAATAGGGCGAACTTGAGAACATAAAGATCCTATACTATTACATAGCAAAAGACATTGAAGAAACGTCGAATTGCAACAAACAAATTGAAGGTAAGAACAGATTGCAATAAGAATCTTTCGTCAAAAATGAAAATGACGATAAATGGCTCTCGTTTCTCTTCTATGCACAGAAGCAGTATCGCAGCTCGCTTCGCCTTCTAGAATTCATGAGGCGAAAAGCTGGACCGAGAATGTTGGGTATGGACCATTTGCAGGCAAAGCCAAAGTGAAGCGCTCCGGGACCTTCCGTCGAATACAAATTTTAGATTTTGCATAAGCCAGGAGCGTGGGTATATCGCGTACGAAAGGCAAAAAGTAATGTGTATGTACTTTGCAATGCCAGGACATTTTCTCTACACTCGCACGCGCACCATCTTTTTCTCTGGGCTGGAAACTCGAAATCACAACGGTATAATTCATGAAATTCAGAACAAGTACGCAGCTTACTGATAAAAATAAATTGTCAAACAAATGATCTTAAACTTCATTCAAAAGTTTCCAAAAATTTAGGCTAATCTTCAAAAGATTCATAACTTAATTCTGTTGCTGTGAAATTTAACACAAGTTAATTTCTTATTTTATGCTCTTAAATTTCGCACGATTGAACAGATTATTATTTGCACAGAGTTCAACGGCGTAGAAATTAACTGTGTGGAATTTTAAAGACAACGCACCGCTCAACTTTTATTTCACTATAGTTTATAAATATATGGATAGAAATATTATTATTCAGATAAAGCTTTTGCAAGAAAAAAGAAATAGTAAAAAATATTCCTATTGTCTCTTAGTTATTTTTCAACAATTGGAATTCATGATCCGCTTTATGGAAATATTTACAAAAAATATACATGTATCGAAAGTTTTGCATACACATAAATTTAATTCAAGTTTTTTAAAAATATATTTCCCTTCTGATCAAAGTATATAAACAATTCACATTATCATATTTCAATTTGTTTCAAATACACATGTGTATATGTACAAAGAATCGCCTTTTGTAATCGCACATACAGAACCCGGAGATTTCTTTTTCTAAAGAAAACACAAGAACGAGACATTGATTTCATCAGATTTTTCTTTACCTTTTCAAGACATATCTAATTTGATCGTGAATGTTCTTGAAAATTGAAATCCCAGCACAATAACCTCTCCAAAGTATATATAATATTTTTCTTGAAAAATTATTATCCTCCATGTTATTTTCTTTTTTTTATTGGGAGAGAAAAATAAATGGTAAAAATTTTCTCTTAAAGCAATAAGTATCCGAGTGTATTGTTGAAACTTATTAAAAGTTACATCAAGAGGATTAAATGGGACAAAACTTTGTCTCTATTGATAGAAATATATTTTTTTTAACTTTTTTGTACCATAATACATTCTTTCCTTCCATGAGAATCGTATTATATATATATTTTATTCTCGTAATTCTATTTGATATATAGAAATTTGTGGGGAAAACTATTTTACGGATATATATATACCTATACATGTGGTTAGAGTTTAGGAGTTGGAAATGTGCCGTGGGTAATTTCACAACTTCTATAACCCTTAATTTTATAACATAGAAATGTATACTTGGAACCAAGTAAAAATGTCTTTTTCTAAAAGACAAGAAACTTCCGGAAAATTGATTTCGAGATTTCTTTTCGTTTTAATACTATACCTACAGAGTCTAGGAATTTGATATTATACTAACATTAGGATAATTGGATTAGAAAAGAGTCAGACTCACGCTTTAGAGTTAAAGTCTTGATTGATTGGTCCGTCAAGGTTTCAAATCTAAGAATGCGACAGGAATTAAAATTGTTTAGAATCGTTAATTAATAATGAATTGTACAGAGTTCGACAAACATGTGAAATTGAATGCGAACAACGAAAAATGGTGAAAGTTTCATCAGTTGAACGGAATATATTGTTTTGACAGTAAATATTGATCAAGTGTAGCAAAGCATGGAGCGCGCGAAAGTCATGAAGGAATAGTGAATAGTGTTTTAGTCGATTTTGGCCAGCCAACTGAGTAAACCGCAAGCGTTGTTAAAACGGAAGGGAACATGGTAAAGGTCTAAATACGTAAAGCACAACAAACGGACTTCATTTTGGTGCATTGCTGTACATCGTCAGCTGCTGGTATTCTCGACTAATTTGCTTGGGAAAACCAGCAACAGGCGATCACACACGGCAGAGGAGTCGAAGCTTAATTCCCTACAATTTGCATACGGTTGATTCTTAGGGGACTGGAACGACGCAGAAAACCCACATGCTTAGCCTTGCAGTTGCTTTAATCTCCTTTTCCAACAGTGGAACCAAGTAACTGTATAATTCTAATGAAAATTATCCTCATACATTACACTAAAATACTCGAATATATAATGTATATTCCATGCCAGGTAATTGAAAAGGATTTCTAACTTTATTGTTTCGTTAATACCTCACTTGAAGAACGGATTTTATTACAATACCCAAACCTTGCTTTATTCATTTATTCATCCTTCTTTAAAAGTATATTTTGGCAGAACCCTTTTTGTGGCGTAATAAATACTTCATTTCTTTCAAGATTACGCGGAATTTCTCAATTTCCTTTCGCTATTTCAAAAGTATCTCTTTGTAACCAATGTCAAGGCATAAACTGATATAATTAAATTCTATCGGTAATGTTATTAAAATTGCATCGCGGCGTAAAATTATTATCAATATTATATTATAGTTAAAAAGCAAATACCACTTTGCCTTTGATATTATCAACTATAGAGGGATTATATTTGTAAAATTAAAGTAGAAAAAGAAGAAACCTGACGGTAGGTTGCGGTTAATGAATTTTGTTTTGTACAGTGTAGCAAGTTTACAAATGTTTTTTACCCTCCCCCCTCTTGTAACAGCAATTTTCCACGGAAGCTTTCTCATATAGTGAACCGAACCTTTCAGTTTAAAAAGACCGGCAACAACTTTTGGTGGTGCAACTTTTGTAATTCGGTGTTTTCAAAGTAATTTCTTCTAACGGGAACTTTGGTATAAGGGAGATTGCATTCCCGCAAGATGCCTACATATTTCACGGTAAATGAGAGTAGGTCTTGATCACCCCGACAATATTACAAACGATAACGCGACTTTGTTATCGAGAAAAAGAAAAAACTTGATTATCCACGGTTTGGAAATAAATGGAAGTAAAAATTATAATTATAAAGTTATTATGAAATAAATTCAAGTGTTTAGGAAAATTACACGAGTAAGTGTGTACAAGATTTGTGTGACGTAATAATTACAACTTCCAACATTATCTTATACCCCTGGACAGCTTTTAGTGGTATACTGTTTAGTAGCACATTGTTAACATGTGATGCTTTGTTTCAAAACAACCAACTCAGATTGGATATGTCGAGAAGCAGCTAATGAAGGTGCTTTGTTTGAAAACAGAGTTGGAACCAGACTAGAAATGATCTTACTCTTGGAAAACATGGAACTAATGATTACTTTTCGAAACATTCCCTCAGTATTTTTTTGTATGTCCTCAAACGATTGGACCAATTGAATTTGAATTTCGCTGCACTACGAGTCCGACAGATGGCAAGACAACTTGTTGCTCATAATCAGAGTGAAATACTTATTGAAGAGACACTGAAGAGGAGAATAAGTTCTGGCAGTTGAGAAGAGACGAGAACATCAACAATGGCGATCAGAATTGCTAAAAGAAAGTCATAAGCCGACGTGCTAAGCAAACTCCCAAGGAAATTAATCCAGATGTTAGCAGCACGACGGTTGTGGGAGCAAGGAAGGATTCCTGATTAAAATCAGAGGTGGTCCTAACAAAGAGGCTTTCACCGCAGAGATCACCACAGCGGTTGGTGGATCAAAAGGTAACGCTTGAGATCCCCGACTTGGATTGCCTTACTCAGAAGAAAGGAGTCCAGCAAGTGCTGGAAATAGTTGTCGAGAAACCAGGAAGCAGGAAGGTGACAACGCTTAGTACACAAGAAGAAGAAGAAGAAGAAGAAGAATCTGACAGACTGAGAAGTTGGGGCACATAAAATAGGATTTATGTATTATTGCCCAATCAGAAGGAGATCTGAGTTTGCAAGGTCTTCAGGCCAGCGCTTAAGGAAATGCAGAAAGAATTGAATCCGAAAAAACAAGGAAAACAATAAATGTGAAAGGTTCTCTCTCTCTCTGTGAAAAAAAGGTAATCAAAATTAAATATAATTCAACAAATTTTTTAATAATTAAAATTTCTATTATTTTATTTTTTAATTATTTTCCCTCATATTTAATATTTAATTGGTGTTATTTCATTCGAAAAAATGTATATATAATTATCTTCTTTAATTGTCCCATAAAAAGAAAAATTTTAAAAGACACTGGTTTCATGTGAATAAAAATTTGTTTTCCGTCTGCGCAAATTTGTGTAGGTATAGCATTTTTTTAAAAGTACATTTTTCTGTATGCTTTGTTGATTCATTTCTTTTACAAGATAATATACTTTTTCATATGATAAAAATGCAAAAAAGCACAAATTACTTATATGCTTACTTTCACCAGAAAAAATATAAATAGACTAAAATGTATATAAAATGAAATATAACTAAATGAATGTAGAAAATTTATGTACATAACTCAATTTATCTTCATTGGGAAATTATAGAAAATAATCTACTTAAATAAAAATTGTAGTTCTTTTAATAAGAAAAAAAGAGAAACGACTTTATAACTTTATTTAGAGAAGAGAAGTGATAAAAACATAAAAAGTAATTTGCTTATTTTTAAAAATAAATATTAAAATATAAAGCTAATATTTAGCATTTTTTTAAATTGCTCAAAATTATAAATTAGAAAAAAAGTTG
This sequence comes from Leptopilina clavipes, assembly GCA_001855655.1. Taxonomy (NCBI): domain Eukaryota; kingdom Metazoa; phylum Arthropoda; class Insecta; order Hymenoptera; family Figitidae; genus Leptopilina; species Leptopilina clavipes. The sequence goes on from JUFY01035446.1 coordinate 57,797, forward strand.
TTAAATTTCCAACTTATTTGTTCAATGTTATCAAATTTTTCCATCAGATATAATATATGTTTGCTTTTCAAGTGAATACACCAATATGTGGTCAGACAGTTGTAATTATTTGTAGCGTCAACTTGAATAAGTAGAAAAAAGTTGGTGCATTGTTAGACATGTTTCTAGTGGAAAAATAAACTCCATTAAAAGTTTTGACATATATACGTGTAAATAATATCAGTAGCTACTTAAAAAGTAAAAAGAAATTCATTTTATATAAATGCAAAAAATTTGCAAAGGGAAATAATTGTTTTTGAAATTATTGTCGATTTTTAAAGAAAAGTGCAATTTTCGCTTTCCACGCAATATATTTTTATAGAGTTGTCGTAAAACTTTCAACTTGCCTTTCAATCCCACATGGAATCTGGCGGCTTTACAAATACTTTTCGACATCAATTTACATACCATGTTTTTTTTAAAGAAAGAAATAAATTTCTCCTGGCGATGAAAGTTATTTATAAATTTTGTTGTTGTTGCTATTTTTCGCCATATTAACGGAAAAATATACACTAATAATAAGCAATACATTGTGATGGACTGAATATAAAATTTGAAACTTGCTATATTGAAATTTGATTTTCTATATAACTTCCTTCACTATATGATCGTCTATTGAAAGTCCGCTGGGGATAATGTTCGTGAAAGCGATTCATTGAAAATTGCTTAATACTCAGAAAAGCGAGAAGCCGATGAAAACTACAAGTTTGACGGTGAAATGAAAAATGGTGGTCCATTGTTGCCTAGTGGGGTGGCGCAAATTTACGAGAAAAACTCGACAAACACTATCTGTGTATGAAGTGACCTAAAGTGATTTTTAATTGCCTCTCGCCAACTAAATTCAATAACAAGTGGAAAATTTTGGAAAAAACAAATATATCTCATGCAATCTTAATTATAAAAAAGAAAAACAGAAATGAATAAAAATTGCAGAAATTTGAGAAACATTTATATATAAATCATGACTGATTACTCGAATATGTATCTCTATTAATGCATATTCTAAAGGGAAAAGTTTTTTAATTTGTTATTCAAATTTGACTTTGCACAGTTCGAGGGGGGAATGCATATACATATATTCCCTTGGACAAAACTTTGCACATACACACATCCTCGTTTAGAAACCCTCGTTAGTATTTAGAGAGGAAGCGAGTTTTGCGAATCAAGGAAAGAACGGTCATGTGTAACGTTGCGTCTTGCCCAGTAGGAAGAAAATGAAAATAAATGGTCGTTCTCCATATTGAACGTGAATAGCAATAAATAACCACTTTACTTGATTTCCCGCAACACTTTTTATACAATTTTACCGTGCGACGTAAACATGAAACAAACTCTATATCTATGTAAAACTCAGCAATAAGTTTACATTTATTTTTGAAAAATATACTTTTTAATTTTCAACTATTACTGTACTTGTCCCAAGATTCCCATCATGCAGAATAACAAGAAAGTCGACTGAAAGTAACTCTTGTATTTGGTTCAATATTTAAAGTCTTGGGCCAACATCGGTCCGATCTTCCTATTAGATGCGGTCGCTTTTCGAGTGGGGAAAGAGAAAGAGAAGGGGCGGGGGAGAAACGGAAGTTTCAAAAGGGGAGGGTGAACAGAATTATATGAATAGGCGGGAAACTGGAAATTTATTCTGTCATCGTTGGAACTTAGTTAAAGCTGTGCTGCACGTATATCACGAAATACAGACATCGTTAGAGGAGTTACTGCGCTTCTTCAATTACAATTTTTCTATCAATTGATTTCTCTTATTTATATGCTCATGGCATATAACGGTCTCGGAATATATAGGTATTTTTATACTACATCTTTTTCATGAGACATTTTTTTGTAGAAAATGTTATTATGCGAAACATTTGATTTTGAATTATTACTTTTTGTATTTGTAAGATTGAAAAGAATAATTCAAAGGGCAAACTTAAGCATAAAACTTGTTTTGATAAAGCTTATTTTTTATAATTGAATAGACTTGAATTTATTATTAATTTAGAATAATGTGGAAAGTATTTATGGAAGAAGTAATTATTTTGATATTTTCTTTGAAGAAAATTGCCGGGAAGACTTAATAGACTCTGTGTAAATGGATTATCGCACCTTGGTTTATAGTTGAATGCACGATTTCCATGAATTTGATGACTATTGCAGTTTAGGACTGGTGAACTTAATGTCCTTCGAGGACCCTGGTTATGTGTGATTACTGTTAATTTAATGACTCTCTATATTGCTTCGCGCGGTGTTATATTTGAAATCTACATAATGTAAATGCAAAATATATAGTTTTCAAATTCAGAATAAACTTGAAACTATTATTCTAAAGGGGTTTAAAATTAATTGGATTGCATTCACCGAGTTTTTCACGTTCCTTTCATTATACATGTCTGACCATATTCTGAGCTTACTACTTTACTCGTGATATTTACCTTTCGCATGTCTGATTAAACTGGCGCATTTCTACTTACGGAACTCTATTCAAGTTTTATCTCTCATTTCTATTGACTCTTCCACTTGTTTTCATTGATACATTATATTTATTATTTTTCAAAATTAATGCTTTATATAATTTCTAAACTATTTTTGAGCACGTGGCCATAATAAATGTCTGAGTGGATATTGACATTTCCACTTATTCTTAGCAAAAATGTGCTTGTGCCTCCCAAGTCGTTTTACTAGAGGCTTCCTAATCTTATTTATTGTGCTCCATTTTCCTATATATGTGTAGGGTTTTTCCCTCTTATTCGCATTCTCCTTTTATAAAATTATTTACGTACGACTTGACCACACTTATTGACTTTTCTACTTTATTTCGCATCCATATTTTACTCTTTATAACACATGAGAATTCACCTATTTATTTCATAAATTCTCGCAAATATTTTACTCGCATAATATTAACAAGTTTGTCATATTAAACACGCATTCATTTTTGGCCAATTTATATTCGATTAATATTTATGATATTCATTCCACGTAATAAAGATATATAATTTTTTGAGATTATCTTGCATACAATTATATATTTTTTCATTGCTGCACGTCCCGCACGAATGGCATTAACTACTTGTCAACATCTTTCATTTCCCATTATGTCTGACCACAATCGGGATTTTCCACTTGATTAAATTCCTACATCACTTTCCTCGCTCTCTCTCACTCTTCAGATACGCGCAGCTTTTATATGTACAGTGAGTAAAAGCGCGCAAATAAAAATATGAAAGAAGAAGTGGAAAAATAAGAAATATATAAAAGAATGTGTGCGGAAAGATTCAATAAATATCAAAGAAAATACGGGTGCGATAAATAAATTTTAAAAATACAAAATTTTAATAAAAAGGAAAAAATATAAATTATAAAAAAGAATCTCGATATATTTATAAAATTGGGGAAAAATTGTCGCGAAAACGACAAATAAGTCTCGGGATGTTACAAATTTTTAAAAGGATCGTCCAAAAAAAATTCCCAGTACATTTTACCTTTAATCTAAACTCCAAGAAAGTAAGTGAAACTCAAAGTCAAAGTTTTTTTTTACCTCACATATACAAAAAGGTTAACTTTTGCCGCGCTCCTCCTTTTATATACCTATATACATATATACACTTTTTCCTGTTTCAATTGCAGCCGTTGCACCATAGCTACTTCATAAAATTTCTTCGGGACAAAAAATACTTTTTAAATGAAAAAAATGATGCGCTTCAAATAGCAGGTCAATACGTCACTTACAAGCTGCGACTGAAAGACGAGTTTTTCAAAAAATAAAAAACTATTGTACGAAAACTTTTGCCAGACAAAAACAAAAACAAAAAAAGTTTTATATAATCTGATAAAAATGATGGATTGTTATAAATTGGAGTTTGTAGATAAAAGCAGGTGAAATTTGTCTATAGATATTCAAATCGGAAAAATCTATCACTTTCATTATGACATTGTGAGAGTGAGTGGAAAAGTCAGTATATTGTCAGACAAATGTATTGGAAATTTATTTGACAAAAAAATTAAGGTTACTTCTTACATTAACAATAAACAATTATTTATTATTATAATTAATTTTTTAATTAAAAAGCAAACAAATCTATTTTGTTAATAAAATGCAATTTTTACTGATTATAATTAATAAACATTAAATATAACGATTAAATATTTACTTTCAAGAAACATTTTAGGTAATTTAAAATGAACTATTTTTAATATTATTATTATTAATAAAATTAATTTGAAAATTTTTTAATAATATAACACTTAACCAAAATATAATTTAAAAAAATGGAATTTTTAACCAAATAATAGAATCAATCGACTAATTTTTGTTAAAAAAAAAGAAATATTCGCATTCAAATTCAGCAATGTTCTTCTCATTCGAGAGAGGTAAAATTCTTGAAATTGTTGTTTTCAATAAATAGATAACTCAGTCCATTCCAACAAACTGCCTGTGGCTAAAACCGATTATATTTTAGCCACAATACAGCAACGGCAAGTCAAAAAACATAAATAAACATACAATAAATAGAAATGCTATACGCTTTAGAAAAACTAACCAAACCTAAAAATTTTTTATATCTAAATTATAGGGAAAAAAATTCTACTTACCCAAAGCTCCAACGGCTTCATCGCATCAAATCCTCTCCAATCTCGAGAAACATATTTTCCTGACTTAGAAAAATACTGATACACTTTTGCAAATTAAATTCTGAAATTCCTTTCAAATAAAGACAAGATTTGTGCGAAATAATCCTTCCTTGAACTTTCTTCTTAAACCTCTTGAGCCACTATAATGAAACAATAACAGATTTTACTGTGTTTACCCAGAGGAAAATATATTTATTTCGGAGTTCAATATTTACATAATTGTAAATATAAGGCAAAGATATTTTTATTTATTCAAAATAAATAATACTTGGTACTCAAGTGAAACATTTTCTCTGGGTAAAGGGGGAGTGGATTAGGCCTGTTGCACATTGGCTCCAATCACAAATTCAAATGCGTTAAGAAGATTTAAAACGTATTATAAATTTGTGAGTGGAAGCACTGGGCAATAGAATAGAACATACTTTTTCCCTGTTTTGCCTTTTCTGTTGCAAATGTAATGAACATTGAAATCTCATCAGTATTTTATTAATGCTTATGTTCAGAGTGTACACGTTTTGACAGCCCTAGGATAAATTGTTCCGCCTATTAATAAATAAATATAATAACTGTCCTGCAGTGTTTTACACTGTTCTGCAAAGATATAGAAATTGCATTAGACGGAGTATGTAGTATATGTTGAGAAAGGAGCAGCAACATGAACGCAAGCTCGTTATACAAGCGCCTCGTTACTGGCCAAGGGAACTCTCTCTCTCATCTCTACAAGGAAGGACATGAACCGAGAACCTTTAACATCGTCTCCTACTCCATTACACTCTTCACACATCTACATGAACGCATGAAAACTTTACTGGTTTACAACGACCCTTGAGATCATTTTCATGGTAGCAAATTTCCGGATAACATCCATTTTCACATCTATCGCTTGTCCCCCGTCCGATATTAAAGCAGTGGCGGCTAAATCTAATGGATATATAATGGACGTTTTGGAAACGGGGGAGGTTGAGAGAATGGAAGGGAAGATTTCTCAGCACGATATTGCCCTCTCTTCAGGTGTGCAACTTCCGTGCGGTATTTGCGATTCAGAGGCATGTGTGCGTGATTGGAGGCAACGTGATTTGAATGTGTGTCGGTGGCGCATTGATGGTGCGCGCTCAATTCTGTATGCGGGGGGCGCATAGTCGGCTTTTAAGTCCGTGGTACTGAAGGGGCTAACGCCCAGCTGCTCGCCAGTTTGCGAGCGCACGCGGATCTTATCGCTGAACCCACCAATTCAGCAGCATCCCCCTTTTTAGAGAGAGAGAGAGAGAGTCTCCCGCTCTCTCAACGTGACTCTTGTTCGCTCTCGCGCTGTTTTCTTTCTTTCACTCCCAATGCTTGTTTGACCAACTTTGGATGCTGACCTGCACCACTGTTTCTATTACAGAAGGAATCTTCGTTGCGTTCACTGCCTTTTGTTAAATGCACTCATGTCACTTTCAACGATCTCGAGGGCCAGAGATTGTCCCAAAGGGGTCATAAGTCGACTACAAAACGCTTATCACATCCCAACTGTGAAGGATTAACGGCTATAACTGACGGCGAAAATCAACCGGTTAAATGTGGTTCAACCGTTGAGTTGAAATAAACACACCGACGTCAACTTTTTAATGATCTGCTCCTCGTTATCATGCGTCAATTTCTTCCTCAACGTTCCCGTCAAATGTGAGTACATTTATTTTTTACTTTTTGTTTTTATAAATAAAGATTTTCCGACCAAAATGAATTTTACTTAATGCAAATAAATACTTGTATTAAATGTTTTATTAAAATAATATAGTTTTGAATATATTGTTTTATATTTAAATATTTATTCAAAAACAATTGTTTCAATAAAAAAATATTTATTGTAAATAATTGTTTTTCAAGAAATAATTTTTCTATTGAATCAATTATTTTTTAAAAATATTGTTTTACTGAAACCGCAGAAAAATGTTTTTAGTTTCAATAAATTATAATCAGCAGTAGTTTGATTGAAGTAAATACTCGGTATTTGTTTAGATTGAAAAAAATTTGTTCAAATTCAACAAATAGTTTTTGAACAAATATTTTTCTTCGTATTTTTTGGAAAAGAGAGCAAGTTTAATTTGTTGGTTCAAGAGTGGACTACTTTAAAGTTAATTATCATTTTTTAATCGAAAAAACCTTTATTGACAAATTGACAGTTCTGTTGTTTTTTTTTCTTTTGCAAATATGCATAATAATAATAATAATAATAATAATAATAAACAAAATAATAGGTACGCAATATAATATTTCAAGTAATAATTAACTTAATATTCGATTTACGTATAGAATGTTTCATTAAATGAGAATATATGTAGTTTCACTAAATCTACATTTGTAAAACAGCGGATTTAATAAAATTTCCAAAACTATTTTTTTCAATTTAGTATATTTTTCGTGTTGGACAAAACTCTTTCGAGAACACGTTTTCTCTGCATTGAAAGGTAGTATATTAAATATTGAAAACTTGGATTCTCCATAGTGTAGAAATATAAAGATCTTTTTTTGTCTTTTATCGTTTTGATCTTGAATTTTTCAGGTAGATTTAATGTTTCGTGCTAATGATGTAATTGACATTTTTTAATGAAATTAAAAGACTCGGGGTTCACACAAAAAACGGGCACAAAACAAATTGCTATAATTTGAATTGTCGAGTAGTTTTTTAATTACTGTTAAGTAATTTTAAATATTTTTTTAAAGTTCTTTAAATTTTTTCATTTATTCTGTCTTTTGTGAATAATTTATTTTTATTGACACGAATAATTGTTAATATATATTTATATATTTTTTTTGGGGGGGAGGGTTAAACGAAAATTAAAAGAAAAAAAATTATTTCCAACTCAGTCAAACTTGACGTTCATTGTTTGTAAGTTTTGAATTGTTTACATGATATTTGATCAATCGAAGAGAAATTGACTCTCTGCTACCTCTATTTCGCGTGTTTACTTTCATTTAAAAACTTGCAATAAAATACTATTCTTGTGAAAATACTTTCAATGTTTGTGAGTCGTATATTGTTGACTCTTTTTTTTGGTCTGGATCAAATAACTGAACAAAGAATTAATTTAGTTTTAGGTTTTTCAAAGCATTTAATTTATATATTATTTATTCTGATGAATTATTGTAATAGGTATATTCTTTTTGAATCACTTCTTAAATTTTCTAACCATATTTGATTAATAATTACAATAAAAATAACGCTAATAATAATAATAATAATAATAATATAATGTAATATATAGATTAATCACTTAACTTTTTTATTATGTCCTAAAAAATGTTTGTTTCGAAACAAAGTAAATTGCTTTTGAGTATCAGGCATGGGACTAATTATTAAAATGAAAGATAGAAATAATTATTTTACAATAACATAAAAAAGTGATTTTTCAGCCGAAGTGAGACTTGCCTTTAATTAAAATTTGCTGTATATGAAAATATAAAAATGAAAATAAAAAAGCCTCAGACAACCCTCATGGGATTTAACCCACTTTATTGTTGAGCATTTTTTTCTCTGTTAAGTGACAAAGGTCAACATGTTATTTAATCAGACTGCGTTGTAAATAAAAAAACAAATAACGAAAAAAAAAATTAGACACACAGTAAGGTAAAAATTTGTTATTTTTTCTAAATTTAAATTTAATACATTTATACTTTTATTCTTTTTAATTACATAAAAAATTATTCCTAAATATACAAAGTGAGTAATATTTAATTTTACATGCGAAATGTAATATCATTTTTGAATAATTATATTTTTTTATTAAGAAATAATTTTCAATTTAATAATGAAATTATTAAAATTTGATATATAAATTGTCAATAATAGTAATAATATAGTTTAATTGCACGAAATATTTAACTGAAACACGGTATAATTTTATGATAAACAATATTAATAACACAGTGTTTTAGGAGGAAGAGTATTTAATTACTTTCTGATTAATTAATTTCACAGTTGATTCAGTATCAGTGTAACGAACACGGAATTACAGATTTTGTTAATTGCGCAAAGCCGTAGAATCATTATTTACACTTGAAAATAGAAATCTATTTCCTAGAGTAAATAATGTAAGTGAATTCATTTGTATCGGTTGAAGCAAGAAAATTATTTTGTTGCTTCCTTAAAAAAGACAACTTTATCTTAGCAAATCAAAATGTACAGGGTGATTATTAATTTTCAGCTGAAATAAAAAACTTTTTTTTAATTCCATTTTTTTGTTTTCTAAACATAATTAAATATAGTAATTTAAAAAAAAATGTTGATTTCTATTATTGTATGTAGTATTTTTATAACATTTGAAATATATATAAAATTATTGCATAGTAAAAATTGAAATTAAAAATTAGTTTAAAATGGAATTTTCAAGAATTGAAAAAATTGTAATCAGAAGAATTTTCTTTCTCCTCTCTCTTCCTTTTTCTCTTTGAGATAAAACAAATTTTCTTAATCAACATCTGCTTCGGACCATGATTTTTATTTCTCATTTTATTCAGAGGTTTTCTCGCCACAACGTTTCTTCCGTAAGTCTTTTGCCACGTCATCCGTGTAAAGATGATAACGTAAAGAACTTTTTTCACACTTTTGCGGGAGCTTTCATCCCACAAAAAAAGGTTGACTAAAAATCAACTCTAAATCTCTCAATTATTTACGCAAATTTTGTTCAACGTCTCAGAAAATTCACTTATTTTCTTCTTCATTATCTTTGTTTATCCATATAAAAAACATATTTATCCAACTAAATAATGGAATATATTGAATAAACGTTTAACCTCCACGGATTTCTTGAGACATACAACCGTACGTTACTTGCAATTTCGAGACGATCTGTATTCACATTAAAGAGGAATTCGAGGAATTCCCATTCATTAACATACGTACACCTATTATAGAATTTAGCTTGGGGCAGGCTATGAATGTCCTTCTTGTTTCAGATTCCAAATCACAAGCTATAAATCTTAGACCGTGAACTTAGCTTTCAAATAAACAATTTCCACCCTCCAGTGTATCAAACACTCTGAATATATTGTGCTGCGAAATTCTAACAATTTTTGAAAACATTTACTTATTAATGATATGTTTCAGCAATGATCATTACAATTGCGAGTAATAATAGTTGTAATTAATGCTAGTTACAAGCAATGATACTCAATGTTGATAGCAGTTATTTTCAACGTTATTCCGACAAAATTAAGGAATTCTTGGAATTTTAGCATAAACAGTACTCGAGTGAGAGTAATAAGAAATTTTTCATTTTTTATTTCTTTGGTAAAAATGTTTTACTCGTGTTTAGTGTTGATAATTATTATGAATTTACATTTATTAACTAAATTTGAATTATCTCAATTGCACACAACATCATATAATAACAATGGTTATGAAATATAGCATCGTATAATTAACATTGAAAGTAATCTTATCATTTGAATTGTAATTTCAATGATTCAGTGAGTTCTTTTTATCGGAATTCAATTCATATCCAGTGAAAAGAGATGTCCATGTGTGTTTTACATTTCCATATTTGCAGACTTTTAATTGAAAGGTTACAGGTAGAATTTCTTCTCTCAATGGACTAATGACTGAAATTTTTTTTCTTTTCTTTTTATTTTTTTTTCATGCATTATCTAAGGAAAGCTTCATTATACTCATCAAATCGAATAATAACCACTCATCTATTGTGATTAGAGTAAATAATTATTACTTGTAAATCATTTTTGAAGAAAGGGAAATTTTAATATACTCAGTTAGTATTTTAATTGTAAACCATATTTGTACACTATACATATATAGTTTTGATTAATTCAGCAAAAGGGCTCACTAATTGTGTTTAGTTTGCGCTTGGAAAGCAAAACCAGTGGTCCTGTCAGACCCAGAGACGCAAAGGCCAAAATATTAATTTCGCATAAATTACACTTCCCGAATAATAATTATTAAATTGTTGCGAAAATTATTTTTTAACATCTCATAGTCACTTTTAGAAAAGGAAAGTAAATTTTTAAATTTTCTTCCATTATCTTTGCAAGGTTTACTACATACATATTTTTCTGTTACTTATTTTATTTTAACATAGAAACAGAAAACCGCTAGACATTGTATAGCAAATCTTGCTCGAAAAATCTGAAAAGCTTCTTTAACGACTCTTTATACTTTCTTCTATTATATATTTACTTCAAGACTTTTTCTCCAATTTCCTTGAATTTTCAAAAAATTCAATAACAATAATGGAATAATTTCCCTGTAAAGTAATTGGAATGAAAGTGTTTTTTGTTTAACCTTTAATTTCAATTTTTATTAATTTTTTAATTAATTAACATTTTCCTTTTGGGTTTAGAAATTTTAAACGATATAAATTTAATTGTCAATATCAAAATTAATTATAATTGTACGGCCATTAAAAATATCACATTTTGTGTACTAAAAATTAATTAAAATTTTAATTGAACGAGACAAAAGAGATATTGATAAATCAATTTTCCAAAAGACTAAAGTTGTCTTTTACTTTGATTAATAAATTTTGCTAATTGTAATTATGGTATTTGTTTCAAGTTGACATTTTTTTCCATCTATTTAATTTTAAATCCGTAAAGTGTGTAAAGTAAACCTGTAAACGAGTAAATTTTTATGAGCTAACACGATGTGTATATTATCTGAAAACTTGGCACCCTTTAACTGTCTTGTATTTATACGACGCTTTATGTCTGTCAAATATAACTATAAAATCTTATTTCTTAACATTATTAAATAACGCAATAATAAATGTTATCCAGTAATTTTTTTATATTTAAAAAATACATTCAACAGTCAGAGTAAGTGAGAATTGTCTAATCATAATTGATTCATAATAATGACAGTAGTATGAGAATGAACACTATGTAATAATTGTTAAAATGAAACGCAAAAAAAAATAAAAATAAATTTTTGTGTTAATGAGGCAAGAATTAATACGCAGCAAAAATAAGAAATTTCATTATAGTGTCAGTGGAAGATTTTTGCAAGTTACAACCTTAATTAGCAGATCTGAACTTTTTCTGCCACAAACAATGGAATGAGTTCTTTTTATCCAACTTTAACAAGATTGGTAGACAGCAGTTTTTTGATTTGCGGATCTCGACTCAAGAAGTTAAAATAGTGCCCGGGTATAATAAAAGACCTTTTTCTTTCTCTGAAATTGAAATTGTTAATAAGTTACTTTCTTGAAGGTGTATATAGATATATAATGCTTATTACAGTTTCTGCAATATCAGACATTTAAAGCCGGGAACTGAATCAGAACTTGGTCATAATTAGGAAGCATTTGCATTTTCTTTGCAAATAAACAGAAATATTACTTTCCTCTATTTTCGCATGTACGTATTTTGCAAAACTGCAAAAACTTTTGTCTTGATTTGAAATTAAAAAGAGAATTGTATTTCAGTGTAATGGAAATAAAAATTTCATCCCAACTTTGGCATAGAATGAAATAGAAGAAATTAAGGCAATTTGTCTGCTGATTGTCAAGTTTAGAAAAGAAAATAAAAGCCAAGTTATGTATGAGAAAATTTAACCGCTATTAGAGTAATACAAACTTGTAAAAATTGTGAGGAAAAGTTTATTGCACAGGCAAACTCTTTCCCTCTTGTAGTTCTCAACTACCCTTAGAACTTTAGCTACGCTTTTGACTGTCCGGTATCACTGGAGATAGAATACCCCACTGCGGAAATGTCTCTAAAGTTAAAAAAAAATTGCAAGTTTTTTCCTCACAGATTTATCTGCTCCAAAGTATCAAGTGTTGTGCACGTGTGGCTGGTTCAGCTCAACGACTCTGCAATAAAATAGATCTCGGGAATAGATTGCAAAACCTGCAAATCCTACACAATTTCATACTAAAATGTGGCAAAAATTAGAATTTCATAATGATTCTCCTACTCGTTTGTCAGCCATTATTGAATTCAAGAAATGAATGATTTCGAGAAAAGAGAACTTGTCAAAAGCCAGTAGATAGTTTCTTGGGTACTGAGAAATGAAATTTATCTAGCGCAATTAATTATAATGCGAAACTGTAACCATTCTAGTATAAAACGAGATGTAAATGATAAAGCGAGGGACCTGCACTTTATGTCACGTCCCACTAAAACTAAAATATGACTTATCTTCGTCTCCCAAAGTAAGTTTGAAAATTTCATTCAGGTCAACCTGATCGAATTCGTATAATATACTGCCAGTTAATTTTTATGTAAATCCTCAGCGAATGAATTTACATTTACATTTCCATTTGCATTGCATTTACTTAAGTTCTATAACTGACCTTAACTATATACTTGGATTTCATGAATATAAATAACCGCAGCATCAAACTTGAAAACCCTATCGAATTTCGAAGCGGGGAAAGGAAAAAAAGAAAGTCAACTTTTTTTGCGACAGTTTTTCACTTCAACTAATTACAATGAATGCAGTCACGAAAACTCAACAGGCAGAGAGTCCAGACCTAATTGAAAGATCTGCTTTAACAACACGGAAACTTTCCAACTTTCTTCTAACTAGCCTCGCTGGCATTTGTTGCACTCAAGTTTTTGTTAGGAAAATTTTCCCTTCAATTCTAGTCACTGATAATAGATGACCTCATAATAGGGTTTAATCAAGGTGAAAAAATACATTTTTTTGTCTTTTCATTGTCGGGAAAAAAAAGTTGTTGGCTGAGGTGGCAAAATATGAGACTCTTTTCTTTTGTAAGACTTTTGTGTGGTGTTCTTATTTTTTTTTTTTATTATTAAGAGTTATAGGGTCTTGTTGAATAATTCAGAATTTCGCAAACTAGGTAGAAAGATTTCATAATTATTTTTCTTATTTTCATTATTACTATTAATCGTTCAACTAAGACCACTATACAGTCAATTGAATTTTAATGACACAATGTACAAAGTTTATGTTTTTCAATTTGTTTACGTAATCAAATAATTTCAGTACAAAATTGTTGAAAATTGATTTGCTTTGTTTATAGAAGAAATGAAAAAAAAAATAACAAAAAGGACAGTATGAATATCTATTGTAAAAAAAAGTAATTAAAATTCCTCTCGGAGAAATATAGTTTTCAACATTCTTTAAATTCGCATATCACTTTGCCACAGTGAATTAAATAACTTTTAATTAAAGGATGAATGTAGAAAAAGGAAATAAGTCACTTTAAAACTGCAAAATGAAATTTAATGAACGATCGCAGTACTGCCAATTAAGTTTAACTCGCGTAAATTTGGTCCCAAGAATCGATCAAGTGCAGACATTAATGAAACGGAAATTAGTGGTATTAGATATCGCGTTATCAAACAGCTTGAGAATTTTTCATGATATATATATGTATATGTATGCATATGAAGATTAATTAAATTTATAATTCGTGTTGACATTTTGTTCACACGAAAGGTAAACGTACCCTTTAATTAAAGCACAAGTAACTCCCCTATGAAGTTCACTTTAACCTGATCGTTTACAGAATTAATTACTCATAAGTTGCTAATTATCGTGCCTTTATGTTTCGTGACTCGCTTTTAAAACGTATTTATTCAGGATATAAATTATGCAGTCGGTTTAGAGTTTGTCGTCAGTTTATAGGCGCGCATATAGAAGAAATATGCAAAACAAACTTAAACCGAGGAATTCACACTTTCCCTTTTGTTAATAAGTCTGGAATTTTTTTTACGTTATTAACATTGTTTGAAGACAGTGGGAAAAATACAATTGGCGTAAGATTTAAAAAATTATGAGAGCAATGTTACCAAGAATGGGCCAATACTATTTGATTATCTGCAAGGGGTTAAAGTATTTTAACTAAAATTAAAAATGTTTCGCAGGTATTCCTTAAACTTGGCGTTTTTTTTAAATTCACTCAGAAAGTTCATTTCTCCCCATTGATGTCTGAAAAAGTAGCAGTCCAATATCTTTATTCTGAATCGAATGGCTAACTTGAATATTGAACAACTCCACTTGAATTTCGAGTTCCATTTATGGTCGTTTGTGGCCCTAGCCTGGAAAAATCAATCGTCGAATTGACCGTATTTTTTATACTTGTTAAAATGGTATTGCCTTTCAAAAAACATGTTTCATTTTGTACCTATTGCAATATGTCTGTGGCGTCGCGTGCAAGCCTCGTTTTATTTGTTTTCAATTAGAGTGAAAATGTTGAGTTGAGTGTCGTTGGATTAATAATAGAATTCTTCTCAACTTAGTTTCATGTTTCTACAAAACTATTTTTGTAGTAATTGATATCTTTGTCGGGAGAAAATTGTTCTATTGCTGAGTCTGAGATTTTCTTTGTCGTATATAGTATAGAGAATGTGTCTAAGGTTTCCTCCTGTTGGTAATAATTAATCCAAATTAGTTTCAGAGGTACAATTTATGAATTTCTATGACATTGTCATTTTAGTATTCATCTCTTGCGAAAGCAGACAGAATATAAATTAACTGAAAGCTGCGGGTTTGTCGTATTACTTCACACTCATATAACAGTAATGCTATACTTTTCTCATTCATTACTAATTTCCGTATTTATAAAATTCATTTTCAACTCATGAATACAATTTATTATACATATATTCGCATAGTGGTGGTGTGTATAGCCTTCATGAACAATGGGGCTTTTCATTGAATCGCGTATATTTTTTAAGCTTCTTATTTTTATACTACGAATCATTTATTACATTCTCATTATTTTATATATGAAAGATTTATTAATTTTCCCGCCTAAAATAATATTCTTAGCAGTTATAGAAAACAGAATCGTAATTTGAAATTTACTGTAACTGTCCGATAGATGGCAAGCAATCTTGTTGCTCACAAACGAGATGGAGTAATGATATGAAACATTACATCGTGGATGAGAGAATTAATATTCTTAATCATTATTGATGAATTTTGGAAATATTTTCAATCTATTTCCAAGACTATTCTATATATCCTAATCCAAATTGTACATTGTGTACATTCATGCATAATACACCCAATAATCTATCTGATGAATTCTATGCAAATTTAATTAATTGAAATTCACGTATTATCCGAAGGCCTATATATACATTTACATTCCGGTATATGTAGGTATACTACAGAAAATTGTAATTTCACATTTTCCTTTTTTATTTTTTTTTATTATGTTTCTTCACAAAGTAACAAAAAATTAATTTTTTTGTTTACCACCTCTTGATTATTCCCTGCTCGTTATACTTTCACCTAATTACTCTCTGCTTTTGAAAAATAAATTATCAGTATAATAAAAAATGTATTTCAATTAAGATCAACGAGAAAATGTGCACCATCTATTTTGCTTGTTAGATTAAAAGTCTATCTTAATATTATGTGTATAAAATTTAACGTCTAAGGTACTTTATTTTCTGAACATAAAATGTAATCTAAAATTCAATCTGAAAATTGAAATGGGCAGTTTAGACCACTGGATGCAAATTGAAGCAGACACCTGCAAATTGCATTGTAAAGTCAACTCTGGCCAGTATAATGGCTTCTCAAATAAACATCTTAAACAGTATTTCTTAAAACGATTATGCATATTAAATGCATTCTGCATTATAGAGTTTTCTTTGAGATTCTTTTCTAGTATTTTTAAATATAATACACAGAAAGTTCTGTTGCCCCAAAATAATTCAATTCAATTATTTATTATAAATTATAATTGAATGGATGAAATAAAATATTTAACTAATTTCCTGTTGAAAGAATTGAAATTTTTTCGTTTTTTTTTAAACCGTCAAAGCGACCTGTAATATAATATTTCACTCACATGTATTGAATAAAGTATACATGTTTGCATATTTTCATGCCAATTACTACACAGTTATAAACCATTTGAAAAAACGCTTTATTGCTCTATTTGCATTTCGTTTCATGTTACAATTTCTACTTTGTGGATTTGATATACATATGTATTATATATAACCGACCACTTTTGCGCTAAAATTTTAACTGGAACATGAAAATCAATTACTTTAATGAAATTTCAATTATGAAGGTTTAAAGCTAATCATTGCCTTCCTTTAACGACTTGGCAGTTTTTTAAATCCAATAACTGCTTTAAATGTCATTTCTTCTAATATGTTTCTTATTGTTTTTTATCCTTCTTTGCGCTTTTAAAAATTATTTTCATTTATTTTTTATTTAAATGATGCAATTATTAATTAATTAATACTATATTGCATAAAGGAAAGAAAAAAAAATGTATTTTAGGTTGAATATATATGGTAGGTAGAGTTTTATTCATTATAGTCGAGGATTATTTGGAAATGTATATATTCGGCTCTGTGCAGAGTTTAAATAATAAAGTAAAAGGAAGGTATAGTTTAGTTATCAAAATTTGTAACTTTGTGTGCTGCATGAAATATAATATTCCTGGGTTTCTATTTGAGATATTTAATAACAAAATTTTGCCTCGGGCGTTGTCGTTGTTCGGAATAGTTGCGTTTAAGGGAATGGAAACACGTTACTTTTCAACAATGGAAAATATTGATGTAGCTTGGAATATTTAAATTCAAAATTTTCAATATAAGTCTCTGTAAACTGATAGTCAATTATTTCTTTTCGTTGGAAATATTCATCCCCTTTTTTCATATTTTCTCATTTGTCTTTTAGTTTCATGATTCTTTTGAAAACTTTTTATATATGGTAAGTTAGAAAGTCAATCGACATATAGTCAACAAAGTTACATCGTTTGCACATTATAAAAATAATGATTAAAAAAAAATATATATACGACTCTTTTGTAAGAGGATTTTGAAAAAAGTTTCTGAAAGCCCTCGATTTAAAATGCTAGTTTAAAATAAGCGTAAACACTTCTTAAGTGCACTGGGAAGTTTTCTCAATTATGATTCTCAGGAAAGTTTATGCAGCAAAACAAGCATTTTCAAATAATTAAAAGTTTTCAATCCCTGCTGCTGTTGAAAAAAATTTCTTTATTGCTATATATATAAAACAAAAACAAAAAGTTTCGTCTCTAATTCGATTTGAAAATTGTATTTTCCATTCACACATACATTAAAACAAGTTTATTCATTCAACAAGTTCAGTAAACTGCGCTTTTTCAAATGTGACCTTTACCCCTTTTCGCTTTAATGGCCCGTAAATTAACAAATTTCATTTCCTCTCCCATTTTCGAAATGAATTCCTAGATGAATTCATTTCCAATACCGAAAATTTTCGCCAAGTTTCTATGTATAAATGGGAACAAAACGATAGATCATTATATTCACATATGGAACAATAAAAAAAAGGCTCTCTATTACAAATGGACCAATTACTTAGACACTTCATTTATGTGTATACGTGTGCATGTCCTTATCTGCAAATTCATATGGAAACTATTTCCAAATTGCCCCTTTAATATATTATTAATCGTTGTTAACAATAACCGTTCTTTAGCCAGTTTCGTTACAATTTTTTAACGGCAAATTTAGAAATTATAAATAATATTTCATTTATCATTGAGCAACAGGTGTAAAACAATGATTAATTTTTATAATTGATGCTTCCTGAAAGTAGTTACGAACAAATGGAATAAATAATAAATCACAATTAGATTATTTAGTTTTAATTTAATTATAATATGGTTATTATTGTTAAAATTTCAAAGCAATAAGAAAAACTTGGTAAGCTTAATTAAACATTTATAGATGAATAATAGTAGCGGCGAATATTAACCACAAGTCATTTTGTGCTCGGCAAGTTTTTAACAGAATTATTTAAAGGAAAGTTAAGTTCATTGAAAAACTTTTGAATCGAGTTGCCCGAGAATAAAGTAAATATTCACTTTATTTTAAAGAAATACTTTATTCTTTCCTTTTGTAAAGTTTATTTAATTTAAAAATTATCATTTTAGAGAAATAATCTAATTCAAAGGTGTAATAATAATCCTTTCTAAAAAAAGACATGGGCTAAAAGAATCGAATGCACTCGAAAGTGTAACTCGAAAACTATCGAAATAAGAAAATAAGCATTGAGAATGTAAAATGTAAATAGAAGGGCGAACTCATGTTTCCAAATAAAATTGTAGTACCTTAAACACTCACATATACTTAAGAGATAAAGCTACAGTCGATCTGTTCATCAGTAATTGATTATTAAATTAAAAAAATATATTAAATAATTCATTTAACTAGAAAGTAAGTAAACATACTATATATTTTATGACTATAACTAAATTTTTAAAAGCAAAAAATTTTATTAGACACATAAATTAATTTATTGTACCTGTAAAAATGTTTCTAATCATATATTAAGTATTTTTAACTTCAGTTTAAAAGGAAATTAAAGATAATTAAAAACCGAACAGAATGAATAGCACTGAAGCAAGGGAGACGGCCGCTTGCGGCCGTCGACTGCGCTAGTGACATATGAATAAACATTTGTATGTCACGAACTAAAAATATTTGACAGAAATCATACGACTTTTCAAAATTCCGTCAGACCGGAAGGACAGCATATATGATATTGAGTGTATGTACCGTCCGTGATACTCGTCGCATCGTAGCGCGAGCGAATGCCGCAAGGAGGCGTATAGAAGCTTCCGTATCTGTCAGAGTTTAGCCTCATGAGTTTCTGATCTACAGATTATTCACAGTTCTTGCAAGAAGATCGATAGATTGTGAAAAGAGCTACACAATAATAAACAATAACCAGTTTAAGAAATGTTTTAACTTTTAATTCATGCAAATTGCTTGTGCCAGAACATATTAGAAATATATAACTTTTAATAACTACTTTAAAAAAGAAGCTATGGATACTGTTCCTAAAGGTCTCAGAAGCTTAAGAGCATGTTTAGGATGTTCTTTAATCAAGGTATATATACACATGAACTATAGCAATAATTTTTATGTTTTAAAAATATGTATGAGTGGCGGTGGCATCTTGTGTTCATAAATAAATAAAATAAATTTTAATGATAAATACTGGAGTTATAGGGAAACACTTCTTAAAGCTTTTCTCATTCATAAAAACTTCCAGAATTTTATAATTATCATTACTCAACAGTAACTAAATAGTTGATTCTTCTAAAAGTGACCTTTTGGATAACCCCATTTATTTTATAAATTCTACTCATTAATAATAATTATTGTTAATTTCCAAGTATAATTTTAGCGCTTACTCAGTCTCATAAGAGAATAAGGGGGAATGGTATACGTTAACATAACCTCAAAACTGTAAAACTTTTTAAAAATATTTTTAATACAAACATAAATACAATTAAAATTAATTTTAAATAATTTGAAAGATCTAGTTATACACATTTTAGAAAAAATTATCTTGAGTTAAAATGTTTT
>JUFY01035451.1:11620-22102 GCA_001855655.1 Leptopilina clavipes
TAATTATTATTATTATTTCAGTTATATTAACTAATATAAAAAGAATATTTCTTAGAATTTAATAAGAATAAAAAAATATTTCCTTCAAAGTATATGCAATCAAATTACCTAACTACCACAACATCTGAGCTCAATATTGTGTCAATATTGCATGGTAATATTGCCAATATTGCCTAAACATTGATTTTGTCCGCCTTGTGGAATTATTGCAGGGCAATGTTGACACAATATTGCCAGGCAATATTGATGCAATATTGCGAGGAAATATTAAGGCAACATTGCCTCGCAATATTAAAAATTTTGTAATATAATAATTTTTATGATATAATTTTAATATAATATGTATAAATGTAATATATATTATTATATAATTATCATATTAGAATATTTTTTAATATTATGAGGTAATGTTGCCTCAATATTGCCTAAAAATGTTGCGAAAACGTTGCCGGGCAATATTTTTACAAGGCGGTCATAATCAATGTTGAGGCAATGTTACCTCAACATTTCTTGGCAATATTGGCAATATTACCACGCAATATTGACACAATATTGGGCTCAGATGTTGTGCTATTTGGGTAGCCGGTTTGAATTTTAAAAATCATACTGCATATGTTCGTGAATCAGTGACCACAAAAAAGCCCTAAATCAACCTACATAGCACTGGAAATTTCCTTGAAAGTTGAAATTAACTTGACTGCAACCTTCGGAATCTTTAGTTTTGAAACTTACTCTCTTAATTTAAATCAGTGAAATTTCCACTGTATGTCAATTAGTAGCCGACTTCATCAGTCAAGTTAATTTCAACTTTCAGGAAATTTTCGGTGATGTGTGGGAAGATTCTAACAAATCAGTTTGTTTATTAATTAATTCGTCAATTATATTTGGTATTCTATTTTCATTGTTGAATATCTAACTGGAGATTCGTACCAAGACATATATAATACTTTTTTTAGATAACTTTTTTATTTTATATCAATTCCTGAGGCTGCATCATCTCACCATAATCTGTAAAGAAAAATAAGTTTAGTCCTCTATTAATTTCTTCAATAGAAACAACGAAGAGAAATATATTTTTAATTTTACCGTTAAATACTTTATCTCCAAATTTTAATTTAATACATTGAGTTTAAAAATTTATTGTAAAATGAATTTCAATACTAACTTACGCTTCTTGTTTCTTGTTTGGATAAGTTTGTTGTTGATTATGAAAACTTATGATAAGAATACTCAAACATTTGACAATTTAAAGCACCGGAAAAATAATGAAGTAATTTTGTTTACCCTTGGTACTGAACAATCCAAGGCAGAAGAAAAAACAAATCATTTTGTAAAGCTTACACCACAGGAAATAAGTTTTCAAGTTCTGGAACCATTGACATGGTTCTTCAATTTTTCAAACATTGCAAAACTTAAATACATGCAAATACCGATCTTGAGTTACACGGCAGATGCTCTGATTATTGTACCACTAGTAATAAATTTTGCTGGTGAATTTTCGAGATTTCCACATGTTCGACAAAGTATGAAAAGTTTGATTGTTAAGAAGTTTGCAATTGTTCAGAGTATTATTGTTACCGAGATTGTTACAAAGCTTTTAAATTTTATTACTAAACCAGTCATGGCAAAGATTGACTTTTCGATTCAAGAACGAAAATATCTTTTAATAATAATAATAATATAAATAATCAAAATTTTTTATTATTCAAAACTGAATTTATCTATTTGTTTTATGAGTAAAACATTTTTAAAAAACTTTAGTTTTACTGTAGTAATAAAAAGAAAGATTAAAAAAATTTTTTTTACTCTGCAGATTACGATATATGTATAAATTTGCTTTTTTAAAAAAATCTAAGATACCAAATTGCATTTTTTTTCCGTCAAACTTTTCTATTTGTTCATAAAGTATGCTTGAAACTTTTTTAAATATTATTTAAATTATCCTCTTAAAGCAACTCGCATATTTATAATTATTACTTCATTAGTATTATGTAAACAAGTTTAAATAATATATCTAAAAATATTTAATTTTACTTACATCCAATGTCCCTGTGTCCCATGGGTAATATATATATATATATATATATATATATATATATGATTAAACAAAATTTTACTGTATTGCTCTTAAAGTGGTCAAAAAAAAAGGGTTACGGGTTTTAGTGGGTCGGGGCTAGCAGTAGGTTGCCAGCTATTTTTTCTTTTCCTTTTTATTTTTATTTACTAACCCCACATAACTTTGGAGTGTGGAATTCAAGGTATCTGTAAGCAGATTTCCCAAAAGTTTTCTAAAAAAAAAAAACTTTTTTAATATAATTTTTTCACTATACATCAATTGCTGGCTCTGTCTCATCTTATTTCAATCAACCGATAGGAGAGTTATTTGATAACTATTTGGCTAATAAAACCTATTTGATACCACAACTTTTGAAGATTATTACGCCCTACGAATTTTTTTTGTCTAATACTTTTATCAAAACAAATATAAAAAATCCTCCTGTTTGGAGAATAAAGAAAGCAATTTACAGTTTAGCTATCCGACAGCACGATTCAATATCCCAAACATAAATAAAAAGAAAATATTGCATTACTAAGAAAAGAGGATTTCGCTAAAGATTGTCAATAATAATCGTTTAATGATTGCAAAGCTTACATTTTGTTATAAAGACGCTAAATATTCCAAAATCTATAATCGTGCATCGTTTTGAATAAAGAATAATATTTATTAGGTACTTATTCAAAAATTTTGTAATAAAATAATTATTGTTAATTAACATATTTCTAATTTGGGTACATTTTTTTTCTCAACGGTTTTATACTCAAAAATAAAAGTAAGGGGAGAGGTTCGGTTGTGGGCATAGTTTGGTTTTTGGGTCATAACTTCGGCCCAAGTATATATTAAGCGTATTTATGCATGTATATTGAAAGCTAGAGACTTTAGGAAACTACTAGCGATAAAAATAAAATAATCCTGTGAACTAGAAAAATTTTATAGATATTTTAGTAAAATGGTTACTTTTTGACAACAAAAAATTTTGGTTCGGTTGTGGGCACCCTCGAAAAATCAGTTTCAAACAGAAGGAACCAAAGTAAAACTACCGCAGATATGTAAAAAAAAGTTAAAATTAATTAATTTTAAAAGCTTTAGCATTGCAACAACAACAGAAGATGGAACTTTTGACATAATTCTTTAGCCTTTTAACAATGTGCAAAATTCGAATTCACAGACGGGTATGGCCAATGAAAATATCATAATTGTCACTTTACCGAATTGTCAATTTTTCGAATTGTCATTTTGCCAAATTGTCACTTTACTGAATTGTCAGTTTTCCGAACTGTCATTTTTCCGAATTGTCACTTTTCCGATAGCACTTATGCATGAAAACTCACAGACAAATTTAATATTAGTGCTTTCGGCAAAATGACAATTCGGAAAAATGACAATTCGGTAAATTGACAATTCGGAAAAATGTCAATTCGGAAAATTGACAATTCGGTAAAGTGATAATTCGAAGAAATGACAATTTGGAAAAATTACAATTCGGTAAAATGACAATTGTGAAATTTTCATGCGCCCCAAGATAATGAATATGTTAGAAAAAGAGTTGCAGAACTCCCTGATGAAAAAATACACGTGTAATGACATGTATAATTACACGGATATTTACACGTGTAATAACACATGTAATTGCACGTGTAATTTTAATAAAAAATTTATGTTTATAAAATCAATCAAGTTAAAGTTTAGAAAGAAATTAAAAAATTTTTATATTACCTATAAAAAATAATAGAAATTTTTTTTTAAATAGGTCTACCAATACACGTGTAATAACACATGTAATTCCTGTTTCAAATTCACATGTGTATTTACAGATGTAAATACACGTGTTATTATACGTGTAAATACACGTGTTATTATACGTGTAAATACACGTGTATTTTTTCAGCAGGGCTCCCAAAATCTGAAATACAAATTTATGTCGATGATACATTAATAGCATTCTGTGAATACATTCGAGTAATGAGTATTGATGAATTGGTAAGCATTTTGGAAAAGTAGATAATTTTCCGTAAATTTATAGAAATTAAATATTCATATGATAGTAAACAATATAAAAATGTAAGACAATTTTTGTAAGTCTAATTTATTATTTTGTACTGCACATATAATTAATACATATTTTTAATAAAAACTAGTATGCACCTCTTTATTTATCACTGCGTGGACTTTATATACACATTAATAATTTTTCACTTTCCACTCATCAATAAAAAACAAATTTTTACATTAAATATGAAAAAGACACCTGGAAATCTGTCAATTTAAAAGGTACAATGCATTTTCGGCCATTGGCAATTTAAGTTGCAGCACTTTTCCCTGCATACTACGCTAGCATCTCTAACCGGACACGATGAAAGACCGTGTCTGGAAATCTGGGTACACGTTTTTCTAGAAATTGCCTATACATTGGGGCTTCTTATACTACTTTCTGATAACTCCAAAGTAGAATTTTTGAAAATGAAATTATCTTTACTATAAAGACTGTATTAATTTCAATTATTTATCACAAAAGATGAGAAATTTTTGAGAAAAATATTTTCTACCTGCGAATAGAAATATGTATCTAATGAAAGAGAAGAGATTTTCCATGGGAATAAATAAAAGTTCCTAGGGGAAAATGATTTGAATGGTATATTTAAAATTGAGCAAAGTGAATACGGTTTACAGGAGGTGGGTACAGCTAATGGGAGAGAAGGGACGAGAGAAGATGAAAAGGTGGCGAAGGTGGAGGAGTAGGTGGCAGAGTACGGCTTTAAAGGAGGAGGAGGAGGAGAGGAAGAAGGAGAAGAAGGTGGAGGAGTAACGCAGGAGCAAAAGGCAGAAAACACCGGTAGGCAGTTTTGTAGCTGTTTTTATCAGCTTCTGGGCATCTCGGGGGTCCAGGCTCGACGCCAGGACGCATCTTGGGGGGTTCGTGTGGGAACGTACGTCTCTTTAGTAAATTTATCTTCCTCTCTCTTTCTCATCCTCTGTCTTCGACATTCTCCCTCTCCTCATCCAAAACCCTTTTCTTCTTCTTCTTTTTTTTTATTTTTCATCTCTCCCTCTCACTCCTTTTTTCCGCACTCATTCTTCTTCTCCTTCTTTCGCTTGGCTTCTCTTGTGCTCTTTATTTTTATTTCTTAAGCCGTTCGCCAGCAACGACTTGTTTTTCTTCATCTCTTTCTCTCGTTTATTTCTGGCTCACTCGGAGCCTCGGGTGCACGGGTCATCGAGGTTACCCTCTGCGGTGGATCGCTATGTGCTGCCCTATATTTACGCACGGTATAAGAGCACCCTGAAGAGGTGGGTCTCCAAGATCGAGGGTAGGGCTGCTCAATATAAGCGGTGCTCACTTGTCGATTGCCTTAAGTCCTATTCACAATGCAAATCACTCGGCAATCTTACTGGATGAATACTTCGCATCTGATGACCTTGACGAGCCAGTGTTAAATCTTCATTTGCGGCACACTGACAGCTTTGATTCACTGATTCCCACGAACGAAAACTCTTCCTTCTCCTTCCCCCTCCACACATTTGAACTTGAGTCATTGAACTATCATATACTTTCTGCATTTCAATTTTCAAGTTCCTGCTTTTTTACTTGTCCCAATTGTTGAACTATTCTTTTCACTTTTTCAATTTCAATCAATTTTAATGACCGGTTACAACCAAATAAGACTGAACATTCTCGCAAAATCCGTGATTCCTCCCCCCCAGGGGTACGATTTTGTAATTTCACTTTGACTTCTACATTGACTTTTGACTATGAAATCCAAATAAGATTAAAAATCAAAATCCAAGTTAAATTCAAATTCGAATCCAAGTTAAAATCGCAAAATCGTAGTTTAAAACAAAGTCAAAATCAAAGTTAAAATAAAAATTATAGTCTAAATTCTAGTCAAAATCAAAAAAGATGAATTCAAAATTGAAGTTAAATTTGAAGTTAAAATCGAAATCAAAATCATAATTAAAGTCAAGATGGAAGCCAAAAACAAAATCAGAGTTAAATTTAAAGTGAAATTCGAAAAATTCGTTTTAAGAAACAAAGTCAAAGTGAAAGTCAATATCGAATCGAAAGTCAAAGTGAAATTACAAAATCGCACCCCAGATTAAAAATAATACATTATTATTGATTCGGAAGATTGACACATTATTTATGTATTTTCTTTTTATTTTTCTATTTTTTTTGTTATTTTGCTCTTATTGTGAACGGAGCTTAAGCAAGTGCCGGGAATACTTTGTGAGATATATGGGTACCAAAGGGTGGTCGCAATGTTCAATCCGTCCTGAGATACAGGTCAATGAAAAATCTCATCTTCTATCATATTGAAGGATCCTTGGAACAATAAGATATCTTTTTAAAGAGCGCAGACAATTATCTTAAAATTATCGAAGCATCTTACTGGAAATAACGACGATCAAGAATCACAAGAAAGAAGTTTGATATTGTCGGATATTTTAAACTCCTTCTTCAGCGAGTTATCTTGATGAAATAATTCCACAGATTAAGTTTTTTTTCAAATTAACCAAGCGCGTTTTTTTCAGTTACTGATGTAAAATATTAAATTTATAATAAAGAAATAATGTTGACCTAAATTTTCAAAACACTAAAAAACAATCTTTTAAATTTTGTTTTTTTTTATCCAATAAAAATTAAAAATAAATGCTATTTTGATAACGGAAGATATTAAACATATTTATTAATTATTGATGGTCTGGGAAAATTGTATAAAGTTAAAACAATATGTCTGATTCTTCATTCAAAAAAAGCTATTCATGAAATTCAACGTCAGTACTACTTTATAAATTAGTAATGTTAAGTTGTAAATGCAGGTATACAGTATCATAATTACATCTGAAAGGCTGAAACTCTCGCTTCGTACATTAGCGTCTGTCAACGAATAACTCACTGGTGGCATCCTTAGAAAAATATATTGTTGCGACTTATAATGTCTGACTAATCACTACTTTTCTTCTTAACCAGTAAATTATTTCCTTTTCAGTACTTCAATTTTTTTTAAATTAACAATTACACGTCTGACTACTAATTACATTTTATTTATAAATATCTTTTTACACATTTTTATAAAAAAATTTTTTTTCTATTTGAAAATTAACGATCATTAAAAAGATAATTTAATTACAATCCCATTTTTGTCTATGAAACTGTTTGTTTATTTATAATTTTTATTATCATCTATCAATATTTCTAGGTTTGCTCGGTTGTAATTATTATTATGGGTGAGAGATTTAAATATTTATATACTGAAATTATATTCAAAATTTAAATTGTTTCAAAAACTTAGTTGACAACTTGAGTTAATCTGTCGATTATTAGTTAATCTGTCCATAAATTTATGTACATCACCAATTTATAAATTAACTTTTAAAACAAATTTAATTAAATATTTTTAAATTTATTAATGTAAAACAATCTTATTAAGGATAGTTTGAAGTATAATTATTAATTATTATATATTAGGTCAAATTGACCTAGTGTGTCAACTGAAGGTTATGGAAGAATATTAACATAACCTCAAAACTATGAAAATATTTTTTAACGTTTTTCATACAAACAGAAAAAGAATAAAAATTAATTGTAAATAATTTGATAATAATAATAATTTAATCTAGTTATACACTTTTTAGAAAAAATTATGTTGAGTCAAATAAGTAAAATAAGCTATTGTTTATAAAAAATAAAAATTGAATCAAAATTGAAATTTTTGTCTAAGCTAAAAAAAAATTATTCAAAATGTTAAAAAAATCGTTATTTTCAAAAGATTTTAACGCAGCATAATTTTTTCTGAAAAGTGTATAACTGGATCTTCCAAAGATTTGAGGTTATGTTAACGTTTACCATTCATCCTTAATTGTAGCTTCAGATCGATATAATATAATTATTTGTATAATAATTTCAGTTAATTGTAGTTTAAATTATTATTATTATTTGAATAAAATATACGATATTTGTTATAAATAAAAGAGATTTGGTCCAAGTAAATATTTATCTGATAATAGTCAAGTAATGGATTATTTGAATCAAAGGAATTATTATTCATTATATAATAATTGTTAATAATTTATCATTATTTATCGTTTTGTGAGACAGAAACGATAAGTTCAATTTATGGTACGTAACACATTTAAATACCCGTTTTGTGTATCTTTTTATGCTTTTCTCACTCCGTTGAAACTTTTTTGATACCCTCGTGGCGCTGTTTACTGACGTCATCGAATACTCTTTTATTTCTGTGAGTCTCACGATTTTAATCGTGTGCATCGTTTTTGACGCAGGAAGAGGGCACAAAACAGTCTCATTCACTACCGGCCGTTTTTTTTTTTTTTGAAACACTTTAGAATTTTTCGCCTCTTCTCTCTCCTTTCCTCTCCTACTTTTTTCACAAATGACGCAAGTGCCTCATCCCCATCGAGTGTATGTTGTTTAACCCCCTTTCATGTAAGTCTTGAGACAAGGAAAGTTATCTTAATTTAGAGAAAATTTTAGAAAGTACGTATTTTTTTTTAAATAAAATATTGTTTTTGTTTTTAAAAACAATTTCATTGGGTCAGTAAACATTTTGTTGCATTCAAAATCAATTATTTCTTTTCAAAAACTATTTTTTGTGTCTAATTTAACAGCATGTGATCATTAGGTCCTTAATTTTAATATTGTCGCCGATTTTTCTCTTAAAATATTGAACGGATTGAGCTGGTATTTTGTAGAGAAGTCTGAATTCTGATAAGGAAGGGCAGAAATTTTGATATTTTAAAAATTAATTATAATACACTTTAAAACTGGTAAAAAAGTAAGGTTAGGAGTGATTGGCACAACTGACAATTTCAAAGTGTTTTATAATAATTAATTTTGAAAACATTAAAACTTTTGCAGCACACTGCCCTTCCTTATCATGTTTCAGACTTTTCCACAAAATTCCAGTTCAATCCGTTCAATATTTTAAGAGAAAAGTCGGCGACAATGTTAACATTATGGACCTAACGATCACATGCTGTTAGAAGACATATTTTTTGCATGATATTTAAATAAAAAATTTGTATTTGTATTTTTCAGTATCTATACGTTTTTATTTGCCCCTTTTTTATTTGTTTCAAGCCCCTTTTGTAATCTGAATAATTGAAATTTCACTTATTTCCTACAGATGACTTTTGAATGATAACCAATAGGCGCCACTTTCTGTAATTTCTTTTCTTTTTTTCTATTTCATTTACATTATAATAATAATGTAGAGACATAAATTTCTTCATGCATGTCGTATTATAACTCAATGCAGCAATGGAATGGACGTGAGACTTTCGCAACGTGAAAAAATTAGAGCCCAACCCCATATGCTTGCGTGAAGTTGCTACCGCTCGATTACGACGAACCTTTGTTGTCCAGTGGGCGTCTGACTAACAGCATTTGCGCTATTTGTTTGCGAACAATGAGATTTTCTGTTTAAGAGATAATGGAAAAAATGCGCGATCTCTCCGCTAATCCGATCCACAATTGCATGCTAAAGTAGAATAATCTAAGATCTCATATATTATATAGAAAACAAAACGTGAAATCTTTCGCGTTAAACGTTATAATCTAAATATCGATGTCCATAATATATATTGGAAAACATTTAATTATATGAAATTATCTTTTGTCGGGGAATTATTTTATATTATATTTTTTTCAGAGATTATTAAACATTTAAATATATTGTTTTTGCAATCTCGACATTTTACAGAACACTCTAAAAATATTTCAAGATATTCTAATTTTTCCATTACTATTACTTTATATTCCATATTTTTTTTAGATATTTACAATTTTATATGTATTTTTAATAGTTTTCATTCTGTCAAATTTAAAAATTAAAGGTTAGAAAATTTTATTTTAGAAATTAATTGTGTTTAAAAAATCATATTTTAGTGCTAAATTTTTATTTTAGTCTTATTTAAATCTTAAATTAATAGTTTGTAAAAAATGGATTAGAAAATATTTTTTTAGAAAACATGACTTCCTACTCTTTGGATGTACTAAATTTGAGAACAAAGAGTTGTTAATTTTTTTATCCTCATTATTCAACATTATTAGAATTTAGAATTTACAATTTACTTTTATTATTTTGACAACAGATCCAAAAAATTGCCGTGTACGATAAGTTTAAGTGAAATAAATATTGTTTATTGTTAGTGACGTGTATATAAGTTTTTATATTAATTGTAAATATGTTTATTATTTGATTTCTTATGATTGTTTGTGTTAGAGGCTTGGTCGAGATAAGTCGTCACTGTTTATGAAAATTATAATGTAATTATATAATTATATAATTATATAATTATAATGTAATTATCCATAATTATGGATAATTACACTGAGGCCCTTGTCTCTTGTAATAATGAGGCCCTTGCCTTTGTATTATTTAAGGCCCTTGCCTATTGTATCT
>JUFY01035453.1:36088-48468 GCA_001855655.1 Leptopilina clavipes
GAAATAGCCAGAAGCAGGTTACTGATTGACATGCAGTGAAAATTTCACTGATTCAAATTAAGAGAGTACTCAATAATTTCAGGTAAAATTAGTGTCTGACTAAAATTTGTTTCTCCTACTTAATAAGTAGATAAAAATTAAAGTCTGACTTCAATTGACTCCTACTACTTGACAATCAAAATTTTCTGTTATACTACTTTCTACTACTTAAAAAGTAGAAATAAAATTGCAGTCTGACTATAATTTTATTCTACTACTTAATAAGTAGGTCAACTTTAAGGTCTGACTAAAATTTATTTTTACTACTTGACAATAAAAATTGTCTGTTAAACTAATTTCTACTACTTCAAAAATAGAAATAAAATTTAGAGTTTGATTAAAATTATTTTCTACTACTTAATAAAGTGGGTAAAAATTAACGTCTGACTAAAATTGGTTTATACTACTTGATAGAAAATAGTAAAATCACATCTGTTTAAAATTGATTTTTAACTACGTTAAAAAATTGTCTGATCGAAACTGGTTTGTACTACTTGAAAAGTACAGATAAAATTAAAGTTTCACTAAAATTGACTTATACTACTTGATTAGTAAAAGTGTAAATTAATGTCTGTCTAAAATTAGTATTTACTACTTAAAATTAAAAATGCT
The DNA here is from genome assembly GCA_001855655.1 of Leptopilina clavipes. Taxonomy (NCBI): domain Eukaryota; kingdom Metazoa; phylum Arthropoda; class Insecta; order Hymenoptera; family Figitidae; genus Leptopilina; species Leptopilina clavipes. Next base: position 36,740 of record JUFY01035453.1, read on the forward strand.
GGTAATTTTATTAATATAAATAGTGAAAGTCAGTTTTAGTCGGACAGAAGATATTTCTTATGAAATATTTTAGGTTATTGAATTATAAATAGGTATTAAAAATATGAAAAATTTTATAAAGAATTATATAAAATATTATATATAAATAATTATATAAAAAATTAAGAGCCAAACGTAAATTAAGATTTCACTCTCGCGCTGAATTTAAATTTAATCCCGTTTTAATTTTCAACGTATATCTCATTTCGCAATCTTAGAAAATACTACCATTTTCTGGGAAATATATATTTTTGCGTAAGATTTTTATTTCAATTTGAATTGGCAAAAAGTAACGTTATAGGTCAGTCTCGAAAAATATTTCGCCTAGTTTAACATTTCTTTACTTTATGTGAGTGTGAGTGGGAGTGAAAAAGAAGGAGGAGAACAATATCGGTTTTCGAACAATTTAAAGAGAAAGTACAGTCGAACTTGTCTAAAAATAAGTAGTCCTCTTAAAAGTGAGCAAGATATTAATCGTTCAACTCCTGTTTATGTGGATCAATAATTTTATATAGTGACATATTAAAGCACTAAACGAGATAAACGCCTCTATAAAACTTACATTACTGACATAAAAAATTTTGTCCGAGCATTAAAAAAAAAACAGTCTTCGAGATATTTATTATTTTAATAATTTTTATTACAAACGAAATAACAAAAAGAGGAAAAATGAAAACGATGAAAAGGAAATTTTTTCTTTCCGTAAAAGAAAATTCCATTGCAAAAACTTACTAATTTTTTTCTAATTATTAAATTTTTCCACTAAATGTTTTATTGAATTAAATATGTATTATTTCAATAATAATGTTCTTTTACATTCACAACTGTGAAAATAATAAGAAAAAAAATTGATTTTCATTAACTTTATTTTTTATCCCTGAAAAGTTCTCTGCTAAGAAAATCATTGTCTTTAAAGTAAACGGAAATGTGAAATATTATATCAAGACTACGGTAATTAAGATAACTTCTTGAAAAGTTGAAGGACTTCCTTGTGAGCTTATCTTTATCTATCAAGAATATTTTCCTAATGTATATACAAGAGTAATCTCCTGTTTAAACAAGACTAGTAAAATAAGAAAAGCCAAGGAAATCTCGAGGAAGAAAAACACGATAAAGATGATGATGCTAATAATAATAATAATATAAAAAAAGTCTCTCTCCCTATATTGTTGGAAAATCTACTTTAATAATAAATTTTTCTATAATCATGTCTGGCTAAAGGCAAAACTCGTCACTGTTTATAGGAAAATTAAAGACCTGTGGGAAAGAATGAGAGGGACAATGAAAAGTGAATGAGTGAGCAAAAGATAGATAGAGGAAGAATGAAAGAGGGAAGGGAGGGAGGGGACAAGGGGAAATTACCCGCAATTAAGGCATGCTAGCAGGCAGCTTAAAAGGGCTGAGGGATGGTACTTTGTTTAGTTACTTGGAATGTAGTTGACGACACAACTTTCTAGTTAATGAGCCATGCAAATAAAGCTGCATGTTGAAATTATCCTTTTTTTTTGTGCAAAATTTTCTTCAATGAACTCGACTTTTTTCCCTCTATTCTCTATACATTATAAAATGTATTATGAATGTAAATCAATTCACTAAATTAGTCATTCTATGAAAAATAATTTTTTCTTTAAATTTCAGTAGTAAAGATCAAATTTGGTCAGACAGGTTAGAAAAACGGGGACTTGTGATTAAGTAGTAGAAGACAGTTTTAGTCAGACTGGTTAGAAAATAACAATTTCAGCCAGACTTATAAACATTTTATTTTTATAATTGTGGAATATCCGACTAAAGATAATTTTTACTACTGAAAAAGTAAAATTCAGTAGTAAAGGTCAGTATTAATCAGACATTTTGAAATTCTTATACTTTAAGTCTGATTAAAATTATCTTTTACTACTGACACGTACATTTAAAATATTTTTTTTATTTAAGTCTGCCTAAAACTGACTTTTACATTTTACTACTGAAAAAATAAAAATTTACTATTGAAAAAATTAGCAAAGAAGCAAAGGACATTTTTAGGCAGACCTTCGAAATTCTTACACTTTAAGTCTGACTAAACTCATCTTTTACTACTGACACGTACATTTACAATATTTTCAAGTCAAGGCTGACTAAAACTGATTTTTACTACTAAAAAACTTAAAATTCAATAATTTCTGCAAAGTAGAAAAGCTATTTTGAAATATTTCACTAAAATGTCATTGGATATTTCTTACAAAATAAAAACATGCAATATTCCAGAGAAATATCTCGAAGTATTTCCTGGTAAAATGATAAATTTTCTAAAAAAAAAAATTTCTTTGGAATGACAGTCAAATATAATTAATTTTCGTTCTTTTTCTAAAATTGAATTTAAAAATAATATTATTCTAAATTCAATTTTACAAAAAACAACAAAATTAATTATCATATAAGACAGTAATTCTAAAATAAATGTTCCACAATATTATTGATATATATCTGTTTTGCAACTGACATAATTTTCATCTGCCCGAAGAAAGGATGCTCCATCATTTCGAATTAAATTAAGATTCCAACTTTAACCAGAGAATAGACATTCGTAAAGCTTTGCAAAACGGATTACAATGTAATTAAGTAAAGGGTAATTAGTGTAAGCTCCTGTGGGTGATCCACGGATACATATTTTCACGCGAAAACATCACCACTATTTCTCCAGATCTCGAAACTTCACTATCCCGAGTTTTTGGTTCATGGAAAAAAAGACAGATAAAAGTTTTTTCCACATTTGTTCTTCGTACTTTTTTCTCCAAAAGATAATATATCATTTTTTGAAAAAGGGATGAATTTTTTGATAAAATAACAAATAAGGCGGGGGGGACATAATTATTTTGTTTTTACAAAGGTCAAATTGACTTACCTAGGAAGTGAATCGATGGGTCGTACCTGTAACAGAAAAATATGAAATTACTTTCTATAAATATTTCATGTTCGATTTTTTTTAAACATATCGATTTCGAGAATTTCACATTGTAGAATTTTCAAGGAAAAACTAAATTTTTTCTGCATCTATTTTTTTAATGTTAAAAAAAAATTTTATTTTCATAGTTTATTTATTTTTCACCTTTATCAAAAATTAATTATTATTTATTTATTCTTTTATAAATTTATTTATTTATTCACTTCTACTTTTATTAATTTCTATTTCTATTTATTTATATATTCGTCTATTTATTAATTCATATTTTTAGTTATTTATTCATTTAAATATTCATTTATTTATTCACATATTTTTCAAATTTAAAGTATTTAAAAAAATGATAACCAATGAGAAAATTTCGTTAAAAACTATATTGATAAACATAAAGAAGAGAATGTTTAAGTAATATTAAAAATTACTATTAAAATTTAATTTATGTATTCATGAAACGAATATATTGCTTGCTTTGAAGTTTTTGAATATTTATTTTTCATACATATATTCTCTTTGACTTCTTCATGTTATACTATCTATCGAAAAAAAAAATTTTCTATATAAAAATCACTTACAGGCTCTGTAAAAAAATTTTCTAGATTAAAAAATTTTTTTTTCTTTATCAGTGTATATAATGATTTTTATAAACGTTAAAGGATAAAAAAGACGTCAAAGAAAAGGATAAAAGGTTAAAAATAATTTTCGAAAGAAAGGAAAATTGTGAAAATAGAAGAAAATAATTTAATTAAAGGTATCGTAAAATGAGGTAAAGTCGTCCACGTGGGTAAAAGTCGGACAGTATTTTTAACTTTAAATATTGTATTTAATATTTATTTAAAAAAATTTTATTATATGTTCTTATGAATGTTAATTACATTTTTTATTGTACCTTAATGTAAATTTTATCATCGAGTGTTTAACAATTGTTTTTTTCTCCAACTATTTTATTATTTGATTTTAATTTCTTTATAATACTTTTCTATAATAATGTAAAAAAATTTGAAAAATATGTGTAAAAAAGAAAATTTTTTTTTTAAATTGTCAAACAACAGTAGAGGAAAATTTTTCCTGGAAAACCTAAACAAAAATTGTCGAGTGAATGTCAGACTAAGTAGAATAAATGGCAAAGCAATGAAAAAGATAAAAAAGAAAAGAAGAGAGGTGAAAATAATTTTTTTTTATGTCCATCGTTGGCTTCTAATGTTTAGAGAAGAGAAATTTTACGGGAGATTCACACGTCTCGAGATTTACGGGGACAGAATTGAGGATGGAAGCAAAAAAAAAAAAAAAAAAGGGAGAAACTTATTCGTTAGAAAGTCGAGAAACTTGCGGTTCGCTAGAATCCAAATCACCGGGGTTGCTAAAGCGACAGATAACGAACAAAGTGCCACTGCCACTCAATGTACAAAGGTTCAATTTCTCGCTGACTCTCAACTTCCCCCCCCTGCCCCTTGACACACAGAAACACACAGAAACACACAGAAACATGGACACCCAGGATTTCAAATGCTTCAATATTTCAATCAGTATTGACATAAATATACTCGAGTAGAAATCAATTTTGCCACCAGTTGATTCATTTATTGTCCACGTATTTCAAAAATTAAGCATTAAATTGACACGAAAAAATGGCAAATATGAAACATTATTTGAGTGAATATTATATGGAATTGTGAAAAATTTTTATTTCTCCATCTTTTTCGTATTGAAAAATAATTTTATATGCGGACAACTTTGAATCGAATTGTTTCTTTTTTTTAAATAAGGACGAAAATTACAAAAGTCTTAGACCTGTGACTAAAACAGAATTTTACTACTTATTGTAACTTTACAAAAATTTAAAATAGTCTTACTGAAAACGATTTATACTACTGAAAATAAAAAAAACCGTCTGACAAAAGTGCTTCTTACTACTGAAAAAAATGCATTAGAGTGAGTGAAGTAGTAAAAGTCAATTACAGCCAGACTTCTATTCTTGTAATTTTGTTAAGTCTGACTTGAACCGAATTTTACTACTTGTACTAACATCAAATGAAATTAAAAACTAGTCTGACTAAAACTATATTTTACTACTGATACTATCATTACAACAATTTAAAACGTAGCAGATCAAAACTGTTTATTACTACGAAAAAAGTAGTTTTAGTCAAACTGATTAAATAAATTTAGGAGGTCTGACTAAATCGGACTTTTACTACTTTCAATGCAGTACTGAAGTTTTCTTCTTCAGTAGCAAAAATTAATTTTAATTAAATTATGCTTCAAATTTTTTTTTAATTTTTTTTAAATTTTTTTATCAGTAGTAAAAGACAACTCCAGTCAGATTCCAGTCAGACATTCTAAATTGTTGTCTTGACTTCTACTACTTCTGCAATGGTGCAATTTTAAATGTCTGACTGCAATCAATTTTTACTACTGAAAAATTAAAAATTCAGTAGAATAAATAAATCAGTATAAACATTTTTAATCAGACGTAATAATTTTTTCCCCAATAATATTTTATTATTTTTAATTTCAAAACATTTTCTTTTAGAGTTAATAATTAATTTCCTTAAGAGAGATTAAAAAAACCTAATTAAATAAATAAATATAGGTAAATAAATGAATAAATAAATAAATAAATAAATAAATGTTTTGTCCAATTAATGAAGTCGGAGATAAATAGTAGCAAAAGGAAAATAATAATCAAACACTAGGTTACATTACTTAATAATAATAAGTTATTAAGTAAATAAAATAATAAAAAATTTAATTTCCAGATTTTAAATCGAAAAAAATTATTTTCAATTTACTGTCAGTTTGTTATTCTGAATTGCAATAAAATTCAAAAAAAAAACCATCGTGATAAATTGATACCAGGATAATCTCACATACATAATGCAGAAAGATATTCACCAGTGATAGGAGAATGGTTTTAGTCAGACTTGAATTTTTTCCCTTTAAATGCATGCATTTGTAGAAAATACATTTGCATCTTCTCAATATAAATTTAATTTCCTTAATTGTTTTCATCGCCATTGAGAATTAATCCAAAAAAAAAGTAAAATCACCATAGTTATTTAATTAAAATTAAAGAATTTCTTAATTTTAAACTTTCCTGACTCTTGCGCGTAAAGGAAGAACTTAAGTATTATTGAACCCGAATGAGAATGGCTGGCGGGGGGTAATTTATGTCAGGATTCTATCGACTAATTCAAACTGATTCCAGACAGAACCAATCACTGGAAATAATGGGGATTTTTTCCCTTTTTCTTCCCATTTTCTCCTTAAAAAAAGTAAACATACATTTTTTTTCTTCTCTCCTAGAATTTTTTGTAATATCAAAATTTATTTTTGATTCTTTTTCTTTTATTTTTAACCTTTTCTTTCATTTTCTCTTGGAAAAATTATGAGAAAGAAGAATATTTTACTCCATTATCGAAGGAGTGAGAAATTAAGATAAATTTTTTCTCTTTTGTTGTAAAAAATTAATTCAGTTTAAGAATCGATTTAATTGTTTGAAATCAAGTTGGAAATTATTCAGTCGTAAAAAATCAGATTTTTTTCTGGACTTTCTCCAAAGGTAATAAAAAAAAAATTGAAGATATGCAGGAAAAATTTTCTATTTTATTTTTTATCGTAACTGTGAGGAAAAAAATTGAATTTTACTGGTCTTTTAAAAGCAGAAGTTTTAATATTTGGAAGAAATAAGAAAAATTTTCAAATAAGTTTATAAATTTTGTCTCTTGTATTTGTGTATCTAAAATAGTTGGAATAATTATCGTCGAGAGTGACATGGATACATGAACGATTCAATGGTCAGCAGTAATCAAAGATAATTGGTCCATCCTAACGTCTAGAATGTCGTCATCTTCATTGTCCTACATAGATAATTATCCTTCCAGAGATTCATCTCTGCATACAACTAAATTTCTCTCCCATTGATTTTTCCACATTCTCTTGATTCAATTTCATTTTTGTTTTGAAGGTCAATTTTTTCAATTGTTATTTTCAAAAAATGATAAATTTCAGGAGAAAAGAATTATTTACCTTTTTTTCTAATTGAAATTGAATATTTTTGGAAATTTCTCAAATTCAACTATTTTTGTTTTCAAGTTTCTAAAGTTTTCACGCGTTTAAAATATAGAAATCGATTTTAATTTTGCAAGTGTTGTGCAAAAATGTTCTTCCAATTTTTTGATCTTTCGATTTTGTTTGATCGCTTCGTAAATATTGTATAGGGTATATGAAAAAACTCAGTGACCCAGTTTTTGTGACAAAAAAAAATGCCTTTAGCAATGAAGCTCAATTCGTAGAAATTCTAGGCAACCGCAAGTTGTTTTTTGATCCACAGTAGAGTAATACTATGGACATAATATCACCTTCCCCTTCCTTTCCTCTTCGGAAAAAGGGATATTTGATATGCTTGCAAATGAAAGGAAGAGAGAGAGAGTACCGAAATTCAAATGAAAATTAAAGACGATGAAGCAAGAAACTTCACATTCAGAAAGTTTAATTTCGACGGTTAATAAAATATGAATTTCAACCTGTGAGAGTGGAGAATAATTTTAATAATTTCAATTGATGGAGAACTATAAAAATTGAACATTATTAGTTTGAAAATATAATAATAATATTCTTATAATAATAAGAACAATAAATAAATAAATAAATTATTGCAAGAAAAAATTATGACGTTCACTACTTTACTTGTATTGATGAAATTTTTTTATTTTTTCAGTAGTAAAAAGGAGTTTTAGTCAGACTTTAAAATTAAAAGGATTTGTAAAGTTTGACTAAAACTGTCTTTACTACTTCAGTATTTATCTAACTTTTCATATATTTTTACTAGTGTAAAAAAAATTAAAAAATAAACAAATTTACTATTTCTTATTAATTATTTTTATTGTTTATTCATTTTCATATTTAATTCCAGAGAAGTTATTTTTCCGACACACTTTGAATGAAAAAAAAAAACAGGAAGTTGACGATTTTTTAGTCTGTTAACAATTCACTGTTGATGACAATCGTTTTGTTGTTCCTCTGACTTTTAAGATGGAGGATTTTTTTTTTGTTAAGTAACAAATATTTCAGGAACAAAAAAAAACGGTAAGAAGCTTTTCCCACTAGACAGCGAACTTTACGAAGAATCACAAAAGGTAATCATTCACCTCTCACTGTTTGTGGATTTCTACATTTCGACCATAAATTTAAAAGTTTCTTTACAGAAAACAACAGAAACTGTATATAAAATTCCTCTGGGTATATTTATAATTTTCTTTTAGCTTATTCTTTAAATAACAAAAAAAAAAAAATATTGTTAGGAATTTTACCAATTTATTGCGCCAAGGTTTTTTTAATCTCTCTCAAGGAAATTAATTATTAACTCATAAAGAAAATATTTTAGAATTAAAAATAAATTTATAAAATATTATTGGGGGGAAAAATTTATTATGTCTGATGGTAAAATATTATTCTAAATATTATTCTACTGTATTTTTAATTTTTCAGTGGTAAAAATTGATTGCAGTCGGACATTCAAAATTACACTATTGCTATAAGTAGTAGAAGTCAGTTTACGTCTGATTTTTACTGATTTTTACTACTGAAAAAATAAAAATAAAATAAATTTTTGAAAGAAAGTCTGACTAAAATTGAATTTTACTACTAAAATAGTAAAAATTTATTTCTTTATCGAAAAACAGTTATTGTCGTATGATTGACACTTGGGGTTAATATTTGAATTGAAATGTAATTAACGATTGACAATAATGTCGCCTGACAGGAACAGGAAACACTTCAAAATGTCATTCTCTGAGATCTTAACAGTTTAGATTCAATTGAGAAATTCACGGTGTTGGCTCTTGTCCTTGGCAAATGGAAACTAGCGTTACGTACCTCTACATATACATATATGTACATATATATAGTCAATCCAAGTTGAATCTCTCAAGTCCTATAGATTATCTTCCTCTGAGTTGAGTGTGTTTATAGACATTTCAAATTGACCTTTGACAGAATTCCAGTTTACCCCTCCACCCTTCAAGTTCGGTTCAATTTCTCAAAACCTTTAGTGCCCAAACAGTCGATAAATATAATTGACATCATAAATCTCCCACTAGAAATTGATTTTTAATTTCATTTGCAAATTTTTAAATATATTTTTTTTCAATTAATTTATTATTTATCTATATGGGGGAAAATAATTTTCTCCTTACGATTCAAATTATTCTCGATAGAAAAAATAAATGATTTCTTTCCTTTTGTTTGGAATTAAAAATTAAAATACATTTTTAATATTTTGAGGGTCAGGATTTGATGAAATCCTTTATCTAAGCTATGGATAAAATTTACTATCAAGTAATAATGCTCCTCTCGAAGCTCGAGATAATCGTATGTGCTTAACTTGAGATCCATTGAGAGTTTGTACACGTATCTTATAAATAAAGGCGATCAATCGATTTATACTCTCAACTGTAAATGAATCTAGATGGGAAGATTATCCAACAATTCAAATCAATTGCAATAATCGTCGCAACTTTATAAATTATCCAGACAGTATCAATTATTTATTGTTTATTATTTATTATTAAAGAATTTTTCTTCCATCTCTAATAAAAAATTCCTAAATCTATAATTACTAATAGAAAAACATATAATATGGTTATAATAATGTATATAATATTATTAGTTTTGTTAATTATTGCATGAACTAATGTTTAATTAATTTGGAAAAAAATTTATATATTATAATATATAAATTAACTCCATTAATAAATGTTAATAATTATAATTAATAACAGCAATAATTATTATTATTCCAATATTATTAATATTCCAATATTATTAATATTCCAATTAATTTAATTAATTAATGCATTAATTATTAATCATCAAATTTATTTTTCCGCTCCTTGTTGATAATTTCCTCACTTTTAGATACATTAATTTATTATAATGCATATATATATATTTCGAAAAATATTTATATGATTATAACGAATGCATTTGCAATCAGGCAAAACTGATTCTAAATGATTATTTTGATTCCAGTTAAATTATCTGCAAATGTTTGCTAATTAATCACATCAATGCAACAGATCTTTATGACTAATGGCAATTATCAAGTGGAAATTATATCACTCACTCTTCATATTTCACTCCATACAACATAGACCAAAATTGATATAAATGAACATTATGACACATATATAGATAATTAATTAATCTAATTATGTTTAGAAATTCTAAAGAATATTATAATAATCAATTAATATAACTAACAATAATCACACGCTTTTACTTCCTACCCAAAAAAAAAGAAAAATAAATAAATAAAATAATAATATTAAATAAATAAATAATAATAACATTATCTTAAAATTATTTTCATTATTATTATTATTTTTTTCATTATTAAAATAAGTTATTAATTTATTAAGTAATTATAAGATATTTTTTTAAGTTTGTTTTTACACTTTCTATTTTTTCTCAGTTGATTCTTGGCTGATAGAAAAAAAAATGCCACACACACATACACACAAAATCCACATGAAAGGAATTCCTTCATAAAAGCCTTCATTCCTTCTTCAGAAAATATCTCATATCTTTTTAATTATCCTCTAAACTCAGCTAATTGATTTCCATCCAATCTTTTTCTACTTTATTTCACATAAAAAATGAATGTTACGACTAGATTCAATCCCTCATACTTCGAATTGTAAATTAATTTAATTATTAAAACACTTTCTTCTTGGCAAAAAAAGAACGCGTGACTTTTAAAATATTTACTTAATTATCTAAATAATGGTTTTTTCACAACACTTTTAATACATTTTCTTTATTTTAAAATAGGAGAAAAGTATCTGAACTATTAATATGGAAAAAAATTCCAATAATTTTTTTGATAAACCCGTAAAATTATTTTTTTTAAATTCTTTTTTTAGAAAATTATCTATAATGTAAAATATAACATTGTTAGTAACTTATTTAATTAGTATATTAACTACTGTTAATAATAAGATAAAAATCTTCTTCTTCTTCTTCTCAAAAATAAGAAGATATTAGTAATAAATAATCAGATAAAAATTATCTGAATGAATTAATTATTTATTAATTTAATTAAGCATAAAATTAGAGATGAGTCAATGACTCTTATACTATGTCGAGTCGAGCTCGCTTGCGAGCGAATTTCCATGCCATCTGGACGGACAGTCAGAGAACTATTTGGCGCGAAATTCAAATTGAGTTAAACAAGAAAAACTGAAAATAACTCTCCAGGGAATATTTGTCTAATATGAAAATTCAAAGCTTGTCATTTGGCACCTATATTTGCAACCTCGGGTTAATATTGGCCCAATCTTGGCAAAATGACTTTCAAGAATTTTCCAATCTTACTTTAAACTTATTTTTCCCTCTATAAAGTATTCTGATGATTCTCAAATTTAAAAGCGTATAATTTAAAGAATCATTCAACCAATTTAGAGAAATTCAATTTAAAAATTATAAACTCCAGTTGTTAAAATAACAGTACATGGGACGTGAGAAGCATTCCATTTAATGGGTTATATGGCCGTTGTTGGGAGGCGGACAATTTTATATACGCGAGAGATGTGAAAGGACATTAAGAGATGAACGACGAAGGAAAATGCGTACAAAGAGGACAAACCTTGGTCCTAAAGGTTCCCCTGGCACCTCGTAAACAGTAAACCTTTCTAATCCGTAATCGGCTTATACTGCCTTTAATACTCAACACGTTCTTCTTGCCCCCCCCCCC
>JUFY01035455.1:0-13644 GCA_001855655.1 Leptopilina clavipes
TTATGCCTTAAATTTACTAAAAATTTGATCACATTGGATCAGATGAAATATTTAAAATTTGTTATCTCATTGAAATATGTTCTAAACTTTCTTCATTCTGCGGACAGAATGAATTAATGAAAGAATACGACGATTATTATAGATAATAATAATAATTTATTATTAGATACGCTAATAGTTTCAGGTACTTCTACAAATACCAATTTTTGTTACTACCCTCATAACACAAGGATATTCAGGATATCCCCAGGACATCCCAGGGATATCCTGAAATATCCGGTGCTGTGAGGGTAAAGATAATATGTTATGAACAGAAAATGCTAATTGTTTTCAAAATTTAATTTTTAAAAAGATAATTTTTTGAGCACCTGAATGGTATTGAATAGGTTCATAGATTTTTTATCGTTTTGTAAATAATGTTTTGAGGATTTCTTACCAATATTGGCTAACTTTAGAACTTTCATCTATTAACATTTGTCCAGGAACAGTGTTGAAAAATAAATGAATAATTTGTCCTATAAAAAAGGATCCAAATCTCATAAGAATCTGGGTATTATTTAAGTTCAGTACAATCTGTAAAAAAGTAAGTTTGAAATTAATTTTCTTGAAATAAACATTATTTAATTTTTTTTTTATCCAAGAAAAATCTCTCGCCCTCATGGTTTATACAATTTTCAACGCTAGAGAGAATGTTTTATTAGTAATAAGTAAAGGAAGTTTTTGGTTTTTTGTGTAATTATGAGAAAGAAAATATATGTGACTCTCCACGGTGAAAGGGACCTATTTTCTAAAAAATTATAGGTTATTTTTAGAAAAGTTTTTGCTTGATTTAAGATTCATTGTTAATTATTTGAAGTCAAAAACTACTTTTATTAACTATTTTATATACTAAATAGTTAATAAAAATAGTTTGTGATTTCATATAATTAAAAATGAATCTTAAATCAAGCAAAAACTTTTCTAAACATAACCTATTATTTGTTTGGAAGATAGGTCCCTTTCACCGTGGAGCGTCACATATATAGAAATAGGTTTGACTCACCTGTACTCCTTGAAAACTTATCATTAACATGTTAATACCAACGATGATTAAAAACATACTAGAAAAGCTTAACTCAATATTATCTGTAAATCTGCATTAATAAATGTATTAGCTTTAAATTTTTGTTTATTGTAATCAGTTTGAACAATTTAAAACGAATCCGCAAAGTAATAACACATACATTTATTGTAAGAATACTTATTATAAATTGTTTAGGAAGATTATAATCACAAACAGCGAAGTGGGAACTTTGCATTTTTTAGTTAATCTATTTTTATAGCTCTTTTATAACAAAAATGTTAACAAAAGAACTGAATTCAAAATTCTTTTTACTTATATACATTTGCAAACATAAATGGAATAAAATACTGACTTGAGTATACTTTTGTATAGTTCGATGCATTTGACCATTTTTTTGTTTACTTCGTTGTCTCTAATAACATTATGATGGCCTACATAGTAGTCTTTATCTACAATGTGTGTTAGTCTATATCTGAAAAAAGCGATTTTACTTCATAATATATTTGAGTACTTATTTATTTGTATTTAGTTATTTAAATAAATAGTTTCTAATTTAAATATTCTAGTATACCCTAAAAGTTGAAACATTCCACACGCATGTTGAACGGTACAAAGAAAAATAATATCTATCGCTAGTATATTTGTTAACGTTATGTATGCAGTAGTTATTGAATGAAAATATATAAAATAATAATAATCGTCGTTTTTAATAAATACGTAGTTGAGATGAAAAACATACATCCTTGCTCTTGACTCATTTAATGGTGAAATAATGTCAAGTAACTGTGGCAACAGTGGACTAATCAAGTAAACAGATGAACTTACGTAACAAAAAACTGAAAATTATGTTACATATTTAGTTTTACACAATAATTTCTTTAAAATAAAAGAACACAATTTACACAGTTATATGCCAACTTTGGTTAAGGATTTAGGCCATTATGAAGGAAAATTAGACGGTTTTACGGGAAAAGAATATATACATATTAGATTTTGGGAATTAAGCATAATTTTCGTGTGCTTCCTGGTGTTTTTAGTCGGATAGGATTCTCGAATATTCAAGAGCACTAAGAATAGGAAATTCTTATTTGTCTTGCAGCTGTCAAAAAATTGATGGTAACTATATGGAATTAAGAATCTCTGTACGATTAAATCCAGACTATTAGATACGGCTATACATTGCCGACTACTGAAAATAAGTCATCAACCATGAAAATATTATATTTCATAATTTCAATATTTAATTCACTATAAACTCAATGAGAAAAGAGGTCGCTGATGAGCGTCGCCAATCCTTGTGTCAAACTGTGTATTTCGCTTGAGCAAATTTAGAAAACACGTAAACTTCAGAGATATAATAAAAAACACGTAACTTCCAGCTCCATGTAGAAACCGCGTAAATCTTACAACACATTTACAAAGCACGTAAACGTCTTTTTGTGATTATTCAAGACAGCAATTTTATTTTTTAAAATACTATGATAATTCGAAACATAAATATACTACCTTAAAATCCGTGCAAATATGAAGGTTTTATTACTTTTTGCATTTGTAAAAGTCGCGAGGAACACAAAAACCTCTTCATAACGCATAAATAACTACATGTAAACTGTGTTGTCGAACATCATGAATCCAAAAACAATTATTTTTGCAAAAATTTTTTTAAATGTAGGAGTTTAAAAATTAAGGTTAATATATTTACATAAAATACCGGAAGATAAGTAAGTATAACTACAGTTTTTTAAAATTATTTTCCAAACCTGAAAGTAACCTTTTATGTCAAAGTATTGTTTACACGAACCTAACCACTTCGAATTATGACAAATCACTATGAACTTCTATTTTCAGTTGAAGTTACGTGTTTTTTGCACCGATTGAACCATACCAATTGCATAATATGTTATTTTGAAAAAAGAATTTACTTTTTTAACGACATTTAATTTTACTAAAAACACATAATTAATAAAAAGATTAATTTACCCTCTATCGAATACGACAAAAATGTCTAAACTGAAAAAAAGCGAGTTATATTGTTTCTAAACATGTTGTAAGTGTAACTCGATTTCTAAAGCGTTCTGAAAGTTACGTGTTTTTTACATTGTCTCTGAAACTTACGTGTTTTCTAAATATGCTATGAAATTAATTTGTTTTTTGAATAGGACAAGCGATTTAAAAGATTTTTGTTCAATGTTTAAAATTAATATAATGTGATTATTTTCGTGTCGAGGTCGTAGGATGGATGAATTTGATAAATCCTTTCCATGTTCTGTTTGTCCCCTACTGAAAATCCCCGTACAAGATCTTGTACAAGATCTTGTACAAGATCTTGTATAACATCTTGTACAAGAACTTGTACAAGATCTGGTCCAGAAAATGTACAAGTTCAGCATAAGAAATTCGAACAAGTTCTTGTACAAGAACTTGTACCAGATCTTGTACAAAATCCTGTATAAAAATAAACTAGTACGAAAAATGTACCAGATTTTGTACATTTTCTTGTACAAGATCTTGTACAAGTTCTAATACAAGTACTTGTACAGGAACATGTTCATGTTCTTGTACAAGAAAAATTAAAAAAAAAAATTTTTGGCATAAATCAAAATTTTGAAAATTTCCAATCATTAAGACTCTTCACTTAAGCATACTAAAAACTATTGCGCAGCTGTAAAGGTTTAATTAAGCTACTGCGCAGCCATTAAAGTTTATAATTTTTTCTACACAAAAATAATGTACAAAGAAAATGTACAAGTACTTGTACAAGAACCTGTACAACAACTTGTACAAGAATTTGTACATTTGCTTGTACAAGTTTACCTTCTTATACAGGAACTTGTACAAGGAAATGTACAAGTTCTTTTACAAGAACTTGTTCGAATTTCTTATGCTGTACTTGTACATTTTCTGGACCTGATCTTGTACAAGATCTTGTACGGGGATTTTCAGTAGGGTCTCTCGACAGATATAATGATTTTGTTGAATAAATAATAAAATTTAAACAAAATTTGACTTGCTTCAACAAAATCAATCAATGTAAACATAATGGTAAATAACATTTTGTCGGGAGTGACATAGATAAACTTGAAATTTAACTTTAATTTATTTGGTGCATTTTTCCTTACTCTGCCCTTATCGACGACTATTGAAAATTTCTAATAATAACGTAGTAAATTAACCTTACATCTCGCATATTTGATTAGATTTAAATTAAAATCATCAAAAATTTAAATATGTACTCTTGGGAACATTTATGCCTTCTCCCTTCCGTTATTTCATATGTATATTTCTAATGGCATCCTAGCGAAAAAGAGAAGGTATTCCAGGTGAAAATGTTCTCGTATAAGTACACATGGAAATGCAAGTGGATTTACACGCAATTAATTTACGTAGAAATCTACGTGGACTTCCATGTTCTATATTGAATTCTATGTGGCATTTTGAAACATTGACACGTGTTTAGGAAATTATAAAAAGTTTTATAAAATTCAATAAGTTCCACGTACATTTACATTCCTACGTGTCAATGTTTTAAAACGACACTCGAAATTCCACGTAGGTGATGCATAATTTTTCTATATACACTTCCACGTAGATTTCCACACGAAGATTTTCACCTGGGATCAATGTCCCCGAGTGTGAATGGTCTACTTAATTACTAATAATACAAAACGGCTATGCTAGATACATTTTTTTTAATGGGTTCATAGTGGCCTAACTTCTCAAGAAAAGTTATGTAAATTGTTTTGCATATATTGACAGTAATGAGACAAAAAAGTTAATTAAACTACTTGCAAACATTGCTGATATATATTGCCCTCTTTGGGCTGATCTCTCTATAATTTTAAACTCAGATTTGCTGAGATTCATCCGCCAATCACTTCTCATACTCTCAGTTAGATATTTTATCTAAATAAAGACATTTATAGATAAATAATTACATTTGCTTTAATTTGATAACTGATTGTCTAATTTAAAAAATGAAATATTAGTTAAAAAAAATTTATAAATTAATTATAAACACATACCGTTGACATGTTTAAGCCAAAAGAGGTTGCATAACAATAGCTAGCAACTGCTGTAAATAATGGAGGAATGCATTCTACAAAAATAGTAGATTCATGTCTTACATAATACGAAGCTACTAACTGAAAAAGAACGTTAAGGTTTTAGTATTATGTAGTCACTTTAAGAAATGTCACAAAAGAGTAATAAACTAACTTAAAATGTAATAGGTGGTTAAGTCATTTCTATTCTAAGATAACCCATTTCAGATGCATAAGTAACAATATAAATTAAAAAACAATGAGTACTTACAGCTGGAATAAGAAGTATTGTACATAGTCCATGACAAATGACACGAAAAAATAATCTTTCTTTGGGTAATTGATAAGGCCATTGTCCAACAGCGGATAAAAAAAATTTGTTAATTCTTAAATAGGCGTCAATCCCACTAGGTTTACTCATGTTCTATCACAAATTTAAAAAATTAAATCTTTTATTTCTTGCTTATACAGAAATTTGAAAAAAACTAATTCATGTATTCTTACAGCAAAAAAAAAATAATGCAAGGACTACTGACTAAAAAGACATTCTGAAATAGGCGATTTATTCCACACGGTGGGCTTGAACTACCTTTAAATCAAAGGTCAAAGCACATCATTTTTTTTTGCAGATTTTAGTTATTTTGGTCGTAAATAGTTTCTACATATTTTATTGACTATAGCTTGTCTTCTATTGCGTTCCAGATTTTTAACTAAACGGTACAAAAAGGACTTGGACTTTATAGTAACCGAGTTAATTCAATGATTCCTTAAGCGCTTTTCTTCATCATAGGCTTAAATTACTCTGAAAATAATTTAGAAATAAAGTCTGAATAGAACCGTGATGTGTGGGTACTTCCGTATGAAGTTAGTATTGGAAGATTTTTGTTAAAATACTTTCAATGAAATATTAAAAAATTTTATTGTTATTCTAGAATACGAGGAGAAATATGGCGTGATATATTAATATCTACAGAAGGACTTTTGTATAATACAACGCATTACGCTTATAGGCCTGGCTATTTTAGGACATCCTTCACACGACATAGAAACATTTGTCGACTTTTGGAAAATATAAACTCTGTTTGCTATATTAAGTTACAAAACGTAAAAATTTCTGTTTTCTACTTCTGATTCTTTGTTAAACTGAATTTTCTAAATTATTGTAATTACTTGTTTAAAAATAACAATGATGCTTGTTGCCAAATAATAATCATGATGATTTTTAATATCAATGCTTTTCTGACATTCGTAAAATTACCTTTGTTTCTAGTTTTAGAACATTGTGTGATAATCAAGTAATTGTTAATTGCACTTATATATAATATAAATAGAGCAATTACTTGTTTTTGTTTAACATTGTCATGATTTAAATATATTGTATGTTACAAAGTAACGAACGTTCTGTCTATATAGTCATTGTACATCTACCGCACATGAAATGTAAGGAGAAATTGCTCTTTGGAAAATCCGAATATTGATTAGTTGATACATTTAATGGACTGCCAAGAACTATAGAATATTAAATTCAGTTACAATGAATTTTAAGTCAGTGGGTGACATATATGCAGTAAACGTGTCATTTGAGCTTAATTTATTCATCGACCCTCTACATCTATTATCTTACTAATACTTTCACAGTACGAATTATATTTGTAGTAGAGTCTGGAACAATTTAGTCTGCGAAAGATTTCTTTATCAATAGTAGTTTGATCGACTAACATGAATCTACTAAAGTTGAAACAAAATTATAAATATTAACAAAGTTTTTTATATTGTATAAGTATATTAAAAGAATCAACATTAGAAAATAATTTTTTTACCTAACTAGGATTTTAACAGAAAATTGTGTTATCTTACCACTAATTATATTTATTATATTATTATATATATTATATATATATATATATAATATATATTATATATATTATTATAAATACAAGATAATTCTTTAGACTTAAATGGAAATAAAACTGTCATTTTAATATAGTTTTATTAGACATTTAAAACAGTGTAATATACATGTTATTAAGAGAAGTATTAATTTATTAAATTATAAAATTACGAAATTTTGAAAATAATTATGATATTTAACAGGCTAAATGATAACATTACTTGAAAAGAATTTAAGAAAATTACATACGAAGTAAAAATTTTGAAATACGTACAAATAAACGCCTCAATTGTTATGGTATCATCCAAACTTCTTTGGTCAATGCACTATCTAATTCTTCAGCAATTTCGATATGATCTAATGCTAGTCATGAGCTACAAAAAGGGTCATATACTGCGTTATCAACTGTTCGCTAATGTTCATAAATTGTAGGACCGTTCATTACTATAACTGTAGTTAAAGTTAAAAGCATTCTAATTGTCAAAGGAAATCCATTCTTGACTACCATTCGAATTTTTTTTTTGAAAATAATATATTATTTTGTAAAGTATCCCACACAAATTCTCACATAGATACCCACGTAAAAATTTTTAAGGGGTTTAGGTCTTCTAAAGTACAAGTTATGAAAAAGTAATTTTAGGCTGTTTTTTAATTATATTATAATTTTTATAATAAAACAGGTATATTTGTATAAATAATTTTAGAGACTTAATGCGTTTTATAGTTTAGTATTTTATTAGAATTACTAGGATGCAATATTGTCTTGTAGTGTAAAATACAATTTTCATCTTTTAAAAACTGTAAAATATTTTCTCTATTACTGCGCTGACATTAAAACACTTAAGTATGAGAATGATGTTTTTATAACCTGGGGAAAAAAATTTATTTTAATTAAAAATCACAAAACCTCATTTTTATGACAAGGAAATAAAGTAATTCCACTGCTAATTTTTTACTTTTTACATATACTGTAGTACTTACTGAAGTAAAGTTTTCCATTGAAATTGTGTAAATTTTTCCAGCAGAAATTCTACATTCACGGGAGGCTCTTAATAGCATAAATAATAGAAGTTTTTGAGATTTAGTTGTCATGTTAGTCCATTTGCATTTATAACTAAAATAATTGACGCAATTACAGATGTTACTTAATTGATTAGAAACAGACAGTTTGAAAATATTCTCCATGAGGTATCATAGTAAACTTTAATTTAAGGTTTCAGAATATCTTACCAATAATCACTAACTTTAGAACTTTCATCTATTAACATTTGACCAGGAATAGTGTTATAGAATAAATGAATAATTTGTCCTAAGAAAAAGGCGCCAAATCTCAGAAGAATTGCTGTGTTATTTATGTTCAGAACAATCTGTAAAAACGGTATTTTGTGATTATCATGTTTCAAAACACACATGAGTAATTTAATATTTAATCAGCTACGCAGCCAATGAAAATAATATTAATTTCTTAATCTTATTTATCTCGCATTTTTTCCGTATAAATACGTAAATAAATATGAAGGTTCAACTCACCTGTACTCCTTGAAAGCTTATCATTAACATGTTAATACCAACGATAAATAAAAACATATTAGAAAAGCAGAGCTCAATATTATCTGTAAATCTGTATTTAAAAATGCATTAGTTGCTCAATTTGTTTAATAAATACTGATTAATTTAGAAAGTTAAAAAAGTTCTTATAACATGATTAATAATTCCTGTAAAAAGCTTTTTTTAATAATCGCTCTGCAGATACATACAATGACTGAAATACTAACTTAAGTATATTATTGTATAATTCGATACACCCAATCATTTTTTCGTTAACTATGTTGTCCTTAATAGAATCACGCTGATTTACATTGTAATTTTCGTCGACAACGTGTTTTAGTCTATACCTATACAAATAAATTTTATTAGTTATTTAGAATGCATTAAAGAAAAAATTGTAATTTATAAGAAAGATGGTAATCTTTTTTATAATAAAACTTAAAATGTTATTAAAAAAATTGTATTTTCTAAAAAACGCATATCTCCGACTTCTCTAAAACTTTGTATATTATAAATTTAATTTGCTGATGACCATAATCATTGAGAAATTTTTAAACAATAGAAAAATTTTTAGACTATTATGACACAAAAAAGCCAAGGAGTTAAAGATCTTAAAAAAATTTTAATCTAATAATTTTTCTAATCAGATCTTTAATCTTTTTTATATAAACTTGAAGTTGTTAAATTGTTCGCATGACCGTCTTTTCATAAAATTTTTTGTCAATTTACAATTGTCAACGTAGTTCCAAATTTTTGTGTAATTGTATTTAAAATGGAAGTCGAAATTTTAATAAAAGGAAAAACGTGTTATTTACCCGTAAGTGGATATATTGGAGATGCAGAGAAAAGAAACAATGCGGGGATAAAGTAATCACAATTAGTGTAGGAGACAGTGTCGAAATTTTTTCTAGAGGAGATGTCAAATTCATGGTCATATGCACCCTATCCAGAAGAAGTAGAAGCTCTTAAGGAAAATTCAGAAAACTGTTGCGACTGACGACTTTCTACCAATTTGAATTATTTTCTATAACGTTGGAAAAGTCGTTCTCTCTCGACGCAGCCGGCTTTAAAGCCATCGAGGGTCCAAAAAATATTTCAAATTAAAAGGGCGCCAATTTACTGAAGGTCGACAGTCAAAATTTATTTATTACTAAGACTCTATTATATTCAAAGGGGGGGGGGGTAACTTGGGTAAACCCAATAATTTATTATTTTATTTACGGTGATTATTATTTAATGACTACTTACATTTCAATATCCGTTAGTTATATCTGTATTACATAGACGTCTTTTATTATAGATGTCAAAATTCAACACACACTACACACTATGATACACGGAACAAGAGTGACCATGCCGCTCACTACCAGCGTCTCGTGAGGTTAGTCACGTGACGTCGGACACCGCCATGGCACCCTTAGGGCCGTACGTCAACATTCTGTCCTAAGACCAGTCGACTAAATTTGCTAATGATATATGTATATAAAAATACTTCCTCTTACACTGTAGAACGTACCTAATGCTGAATTAGCAAAACTTTCTGATCGAACCAATGCAATTGAAATGGTACAAATAGAAATTTTTAAGCACATGCCAGCTAACCCTCAAAATGCAGAAGAGCTACAAGAGATACCCGATCAATATGCGAAAACTAAAATTGGGGATAATTTTCTAATGTACGACTCTTATGAAGATAAATCATATAACTTGTCTTGTGAAAGAATAATAGTTTATGCAACCCGAGAAAACTTTAGGTAGTTATTTCGAAGTTCAACTTGGTTTGTAGGTGGGATGATCAAGGTGGTCCCATCTATACTCTTTCAACAATGTGCGCTCTTGTATTTGTGTCTGTCACAGTTGTGCTTAAGCTTTTTGATATGTTTTTGAACCAAGTACCAGAGGAATATGTTCCAATAGTTGAATACAGTTGTGAATTGATTCTCCTTAGGTTACGTGTATTCGTGATAAGGCAGCTAGAGAAAGAAGAAAAGCTGTGCCTGTAAGATGTGACCCGAAAATGTGGAAAATGTGGAACCAAGTCTTTCTTGGAAGATATCATCTGAGCTTCTACGCTATTTTAAACGAATTGCAACTACAGCAAGGTGATACTGAGTGTATACGAAGGCAACTTCAGCTAGGTCAAAAAATCAGGAATTTACTGCCAAATTAATTTTCTACAATATAAGATCGAATTTTTAGAACCGCACCGAAGTACGATCAACAAGTCCAAGAAAATGAAGAAATTAAATATTTAAAATCATTATGTTATAACCCACATAGCACAATATATTACTGTAAAGCTACTGTGAGCGCCATCTGTAAGACTTGTAAGGTTACATTGTAAACCTGTGGTAGACATAAGGTGTTCTAAAAATTTCCGCCTTACAGTAACCTTACACCTAAAGGCCAAAGTAAGCTTACACCTAAAGCCTTAGGTAAGGTTACACGTAAACCTTGTGGTAAGGTTATATGTAAGCTTATTGTAAGGTTGTTGTAAATTTGGTGTAAGGTTACTGTTATCTTAGAATGTTTTTAACATATTATAAAGTATTTATTATATTAATTTTATCAATAAATAAACTTTTTCTTGCAAAAAGTGAAGTATTTGGTAAAGTAATTCAGAGTCCCCGATAAATTTATGTTGAAAAAATTTACTGCGCATTCGTAGAAGCCATAGAAAGCTACTGCGCATAAATAAATTTTAAATTAATATATTAATAAATTTCTCAGCTAATAGTAAGCTTACAGTAACCGTACACCAAACTTACAACAACCTTACAATAAGCTTAAATATAACCTGACCACAAGCTTTACGTGTAACCTTACCTCAGGCTTTAGGTGTAAGCTTACTTTGGCCTTTAGGTGTAAGGTTACTGTAAGGCGGAAATTTTTAGAACACCTTATGTCTACCACATGTTTACAATGTAACCTTACAAGTCTTACAGATGGCGCTCACAGTAGCTTTACAGTAATATATTGTGCTATGTGGGAACTTACATTTTTAACCTGTACCTTATGCATGCAATATATTTATATTTTTATACATTTTACAATTAAATAAACGTATCCCTCTATTGAATTTCTTTTCTGACATGACAAGAGGAGCCTAAAGAATTAACTATTCAGATGAGATTACTGTTGTTTCCTCAACTTCTTTACCACAAAGTGTAGTTAATTAGAATGCACCTTTTGCCAATTGGTTAGCAATTGCTACCTGGAAAACGTTGATGATTGTGTACAAGGTTTCTAATGACTTTAGATGGTGTAAGAACAATTCACTTTAATGGCTATAACTAATTTCCTAAATTACCTTTTCTTTAAATTGATTTTCTACCAAGAATACCAAATTAAGTAACTACATGTAGAATTAGAATTAGTCGGTGGTATGCGCTTATTAGAAGTTTATGCACATAGTATAGTAATATAAAAAATATTTATTAACTTACGAAATTAAGGTTACAAACAACTATTTTTTTTACTATTTGTACGCATATGTATTTTTTGTATTCTAAGTCTGTATAAATTATTTAAATAAATAAATAAAATTTAAAAATTTTAACTTACTCTAAAAGTTGAAACATTCCACAAGCATGATGCACAGTACAGAGAAATATAATATCTACTGACAATATGGTTGTTACGGTGCACAATGTAGCTAGGACTGCATGTAAATATATAAAATAATAGTAATTGTCATTTTCCAAAAAGACGTAGTTGACATTAACAACATAAACCTTTGCTCTTGTTTCATTAAGAGGTGAAATCATGTCAAGAAATTGTGGCATCAATGGAAACATCAAGTAAACGGTAACAGTTGCGTAAACGTAAACTAAAAATTACAATACGTAAACAGCTTTTATATATATTTCTATATACAGATAGGTCCTAATACTGTTACATCCCAAACTATTATGTGTCACGTGACGTCAGCAGTATTCATATCAACATTCAGTCTAAGGACGTCGTATCTCATTTAAAAAACTTATTTTTATATGATAATAAAAAATAAATTAAATGCACTTTTAAGATAATATTGGTTTGAAATTAATTTGAAAAAATAAAAGTAAATCTGTTTACATGTCCTACTTCTGGGCCAAATTCGAGGTGTGTATACAGGCAATAACATATATGCTGTCCTTCCGGTCTGACGGAATTTTGAAAAGTCGTATGATTTCTGTCAAATATTTTTAGTTCGTGACATACAAATGTTTATTCATATGTCATGAACTAAAAACATTTTGACAGAAATCATACGACTTTTCAAAATTCCGTCAGACCGGAAAGACAGCATATATGATATTGAGTGTATCTGCGTCCCTGAAAGGTAAGCAATAGACGTGATTCGAGCATGTAACAGTGTTAAGTTCAGAGGAGTGGGCAATTTCTGTCGATTTAACAGTTTGGGGACCCAACACGCAGATAATCTAAATATCTCATAGATACCCTAAAGAAATATAATAGTTTAGAAAGTTTGAATATCCCTACACTGAGAGAAGTTTAGCGCTGAATCTAAATAGTACTTAGTTCAGCATTGGTACACCAAGTTTATCGCAGCAACAGAGCCACTGTCAGAAAAGATACAGAACTAAAATGTGGAACTGATTGAGTGCTCGGCTTGAGGTACAAATGTTGAACTTTACCAGAGACCAATGTTGTTTCGTATCATAAAGAAAGTGAATATATATATATAATTCGCATTATAAACTTAAACAAGCTTAATAAAGTTAATACACATATTACAAATTCATTAATTATTAAATGACTTATTAAGAAAAAAACTTAATTTCATTATTAATTTTTAATATTTTAATGAGTATATAATAGAAATATGACAACATACTGTTTTTGTTTTCGCTATATACATATAAAAGAAAACTTTCTATTATTTTTGGAGTTAAGTACTTTTAAAAATAATACATAATACAGATCGAAATTTATTGTATAATTATAATTCTATATATATTTAACACGTGAAGAAAATCTACTTAAAAATTAAATATGTTTTTCCTCTACAATATTACATTTCCAAAAAATTTTCATATAAGTAATAATTAGTATCGTTTTGTTTTGTAATTTATTAATTATTAATTTTAAGTACTTAA
>JUFY01035455.1:17461-39287 GCA_001855655.1 Leptopilina clavipes
TTTTCGAAATAAAGTGAAAATTTTCGGATTAAATTCTACTTTTTAATATTTCTTGAACATTTTTCTTTCACTTTATTTAAAAAAAAGGAAGAATTATAAATAAATGAATTTAAATATTTATTTTAATCATTTTTTTTTCAATTTTCACCGATTTAATTATTCTTGTTGATTGGTACATCATTAGCTAGAGTCACATATAAGTTAATTCACAATCATTCGTTCTAATTGAATCATCATCAATAATAAATTATTTCCCACTATCATATCAGTTTTCTTTCACTCCTTTAAAATTTTAGTCATTCTAATTGCATACTTTTGTCATTTGTAATTCGTGATGCAATGTTATAATATCTTTTAATAGTAAAATTTGTATGGATTTCTCAGTGGTATCTAATCTTTGAGACGTGGTGATATTACGAGTTCAACACTCTTGCGATTGTAGTAATAAAAAAAAGGAAAGTGATTGGTGGATACATTTTGAGGGACATACGTGATTGCTACCCACATAATAAGACATGATGTGTGCAAATAAAAATGGTGGCATCATGCCCCACTTCTTCCCCACTATCAAAATGAATTAAATACCACAGTCTGTGGCAAATATGATACCAGTTACTATTATTCAGTGCGACTGTCAATAACTTATTGAAATCAACAATGAAAAACGAAATTTACATTCTTTTTGTTGCCACTTGTGTTCTTCACGTAAGTTTTTATTTCAATATTCGGTGAAAATTTTTATTTATTCTTTAAAGTGAATTCTATATGTGAAATAAAATGGATTTACAGGTCTGTTTATCGAACAGCATTGACGAACATTCGGAAATTATTAATGAATTAAAATCAATCGTTGGTTCCACTGTTGATGAACTCGGTCTGTATCAGAATGACTTTCAATCAGATGTAAAGAATAATTTGCAGATAGTTCAGAAGGACAGTTTGGAGAAAATAAACAGGGATTTGAATTACGTATCGAATAGTATTATGGTAAAATATTTTGTAAATTTTCAGTATTATTAAAATTGTGAATCAATAATTATTACTTTAGTTGAATATTGATGGAAAAGTAGAGTAGATAGGAAATTAATTTTCTTTTAATGAACTATATTTTCTATGTCACGTTTTGTATTCCGTTCATGCGGGTACATATATGAAACGCAGCATTATTGATTGACAACTTTCTAATCATCAATGTACATAACTTCTTTTTTAATAACGAGAATCAATAATAATTATTTTCTTTATTCCATAATTTTATGCAATTAGAATGCAGTGACTGCAGTAGGCTCAACGGGCAAGAACGCTCAGTCTTGTTATGAAGCGTGTAAAGTCAGTTTAAAGAATCTGAATAAACAAACTAATAACAAACTCGACAAATGCTACCATTCATTTTCACTTTATACTGAGCCTGCTTTGAAGGAAATCAAAACGGCCATTCAGGTAAACATTTAATTTAATAATTTTAAATTCAATTAGACAAAATTAAAAATAATAATGATAAATAATAAATCATTCCAAATCAATAAAAAAAAATAACGAAATAATTTTGATGAAAAATTAAATCATACGAAAAAATAATTTTGAAAAATAAAATCATCAATTTTTAGAATGGTAAAAATATTTCTGAAGATTTGGATACAATTTTCATTGGATGTACAAAGCATTTGACGGAGTCGGGCGACTGTTTGACGGAGAAAATTGAAGAGGTTCGAAAGACCTTAAGAAAAATGCAAGCTGATGTGGCAAATATAAAAAATACAGGGACTTCCGCCATGAACAAAGCAAAGACTGTTGTCACTTCCTGCAGTGATAAAGCCGTACGCTCTTTACACGTAGAAGCCACTTTTAACATTCAACGAGAAGCGAACATCTGTGTACGAAATATTTACAACGAATACAATTATTAGAATCCATTATCTCTTTCTTGTTTTTAAATGTTACAATTAAGAATTAAAAAAAGTGTTATTAATTTTTTAAATAAATATGTATATGTACATTTTACATTATTTTTTTTAAATCTCAAATTTTTAATTTTAAAAATCTAACTTCAGTTAGAATAATCAAATTAGCTCTTATAACTTCTCAAAAACACGACTTAGGCAAAAAAAAATTCTAATCGTTGAAACACTACAATAGTGTATTTTAATGTATTTTATCCTGCTGATTCTGAATCTAAAGTCAAAATTGTCAGATTGGCAAAAAATTTTGAGATAACTTTCTTTTTAGCCTATAATTAGCGTTTTTTAGCAGTTTTTGGAAGTTATCTCAAAAATTTAAGACAATCGAACAATTTTGACTTCGGATTCGGATTCAGTGGAGAAAAATACATTGAAATACACTATCATAGTGTCTCGACGAAAAAAGAAAATTTATTTTTTGACTCTAATTAGTGTTTTTGAGCAGATTTTGGAAGTTATCTCCAAAATTTGAGACAATCTGACAATTTTGACTTCGGATTCCGATTCAGCGGGAGAAAATACATTGAAATACACTACTATAGTGTCTCGACCAGAGAAGAAAATTTATTTTTTGCCTATAATTAGCGTTTTTTAGCAGTTTTTGGAAATTATCTCAAAAATTTAGAACAGTTTGACAATTTTGACTTCGGATTCGGATTCAGCGGGGAAAAATATATTGAAATACACTATCATAGTGTCTGGACGAAAAATAAATATTTCTTTTTTGCCTATAATTACCGTTTTTTAGCAGTTTTTGGAAATTATCTCAAAAATTTAATACAATCGAACAATTTTGACTTCGGATTCGGATTCAGCGGGGAAAAATACATTGAATTACACTATCATAGTGTATCGGCGAAAAATAAAAAATTTATTCTTTGCCTATAATTACCGTTTTTTAGTAGTTTTTGGAAGTTATCTCAAAAATTTGAAACAATCTGACATTTTTGATTTCGGATTCTCAAATGTTTGACTACTTTTTAATGATAAAGGAAAAATTTTTTACTACTTAGAGATTTGTATCAAATTTATAGAAGAGAAAGAAGCTTTCGTAAAGCGAAGAGTTTGAAATAAATATAATAAAAGTCTGAAAGGCAAGTGTACCTCTTCCATCAATCACAGTGGTCGACCGCCGCGACGCGTACAGACTCTAATTTGTTGGTTTCTTCTATATATATATTTATTCGGTCTCCTGACATAAGGTGTTCTTTGCTCCGTAAACCGTCAGCCTTCGTCACGTTTTTAGTTCCTCGCCATATTTTGGCATGTCAAAAACTCGGCCATTAATAATAATCAGAAAAAAATACCACCAAGGTGGTAAATTTGCTGATGCGACAATTTAATGAATTTAATGATTTTTACCCGATAAATGACCATTTTTACACGTTCATTAAAGATAATCATTTTCCTTTCTGATTCTAGATTTTTGTTTCGAATTTCTAAAAAAAAAAAATTAACCCCTCATGAGAATCGAACACCAAGTGTTTCTATTGACGACCGAGTAGTTTAACCGCAAAGCTACGTCTCTTCAAAATCATCAAATAGTTATTTTTTTCCTAAATCCATCCTTCAGTTTTTTAATCTAATTTTTTTTATCTCATTGCTAAAAATAACAATATAGAAAAATTCCACATGTATTTTTAAATTCTTTATGTGTATAATTCGCAGTTTTGTTAATATTTTGTTATATATATTGAATAATCAATTTCTTGTTCAAGAAAATTGCACTTGGGGAAAGAAATTAAGTGTCAATTAAGCGGAAGGGTGGGTAGAAGAGTAAAAGAAGGAAGGGGGAGAGGAATATAAAATTGCAGTAATGGTCGTGATATGCCTTCAGGGTCGTTAACATAACTCACGAGAAAGAAGAACTTGTTTAATTCTTGACGCCCATGACAACCCATTATCGTTTATTAATGCCATTTACGGATCAAGGGTCGTCTTTGTTACCTGTTGACGGTTTAATTCCTAATGCTAAAACGACGCAATTTTCACTGTCTTCTTGTTTCAAATTGTACGGGAAATTAAATTTACTTTTTCTTCTTTTTCACCGTGTAACAATGAATTCGTTACAAAATTAAATTCGGTAAAATAGTTCAATGTTAGTAAATTATAGGTAACACTCCGCTGGATATTATTTCTATCACAACAGTTAATTCTCGTTGGGACATCTTAAATTACAGAAGCCAAAGACAGTGTGTGAGTGACGAAAAACAAATGTTTGCCTACAGCTTTCTGGCGCCAACAAATTAGCTGTCGGCGTAATGCCAAGTCTTCACCTCTTATGCTCGATTTTATAATATATTTAAAAAGAAAAAAAAATAATAATACTTTTTGTAGAAAAAAAAACAGAAAATGTGTATATGTTGCGGATTAAGACAAATTTTGTAGTTGTTATTGCTTTTATTGAACTCTCTGATGTGAAAAGTTTTCAAGAGCAAAAGTAGTGCAACGCGAGATAAGTATCTAATACTTTTATAAATAATAGTTATTGAATAAAACCGTGTGTATTTCATATCTGGAAAGTAAATCACAATCATAGAAACTGACATTCCTCCCTGAAGCGACAATGTATGCAAAAGCTTTATGAACATTAGTGTGGTCTTTGATTAGTATCACCTTTTTAATCGCAAAATTGTGCCTCAGGCTGTCTTTATACCTATTTATTAAAAATTATATCTATTAGTTCATAACTGTGTGTATTGAAAAGCACAATTCTTCACTCTTACTTTTTTATTTTCATTAACATTTACATCTCATGCGCAACTACGTAAGATACAGCGCAAGCGTCCGAATGGAGATAATGAGAGTGAGAGAGACATAAGAGTTTTTCTCTCTCGCTCTCATTGCCCCAACTTTATTAGCGCTTGCGCTCTGCTTGTCCTTAGTTAAGTTAAGTATCATACACACCACTTGCAATTTCTTTTTAGCCTATAATTAGCGATTTTTAGCAGTTTTTGGAAGTTATCTCAAAAATTTGAAACAATATGACAATTTTGACTTCGGAATCGGATTCAGTGGAGAAAAATACATTGAAATACACTATCATAGGGTCTCAACGAAAGAAGAAAATTTATTTTTAGCTTCTAATTAGTGTTTTTGAGCAGATTTTGGAAATTATCTCAAAGATTCGAAATAATTTGACAATTTTGACTTCGGATTCGGATTCAGCGGGGAAAAATACATTGAAAAACACTATCATAGTTTATCGGCGAGAGAAGAAAATTTATTTTTTGCCTATAATTAGTGGTTTTGAGCAGATTTTGGAAGTTATCTCAAAAATTTGAGACAATCTGACAATTTTGACTTCGGATTCGGATTCAGCGGGGAAAAATACATTGAAATACACTATCACAGTGTCTCGACAATTAAGATTCTATTGTAGTATTATAAACTTGAAGAAGCCGATAATCGCAAAACAGAAAAAATTTAATAATATGCAAATTGGAAATAAATACTCTACCTAATTATAATTACCATGTTTGTTTTTAGATATATATTGTTGACCTAAGACAAATTTTCTCAGTTTGGTAACGCTTTTGTGTTTCTACACGATCTTGTACTGTCAGGATCATAATGGCAAAAAACGCCCACGCATTCTCCACACCCACTATATCCCACCTGTGTATAGTTAAACGTATTTGTACCCAATTAATTTTAAACACCAGGTAGTGTCAGTGTTTAACTAGCCTTGTGGTAAAATTAATAGTCACGAAAATCGATACTCTCCTGATGTTGAATAATAAATTCAACTGGAAAATTAAAAAATTCTGATGAATACTAATCCAAGAAAATAAAGATAACTAGTTGGAAAAATTTCCTCTTTCCTTTTGTGATGAAAAATTCAATCTCTATTTCGAAATTTTTTCTTTAACGGTAAAATATATGCGGGTATCAATATTTATCAGTAAGGTTTGGTTATTGGTAATATGTATTTAATGGATGTAGGATAAAAAACCAAATATGAAACGAATTTAAAAAAAAGTTCGGTTAGTTATATATTCAAGATGGAGAAATCTTTTCCTATAACCAGAAGCATTATCTTTACGTGATATAAATCTTTTGTTTACGCATTGGGAAACTACTGGGATTACACCCGCGTGAAGTGCCTTTTTTCTTTCAAAGGAATATTAAATTTTTCCAAAGAATAACCTGTGTGGGATTGTGGGTTGACGATTTCCTCATTTACCCACTTGATATTAAAGCACATGTAAGGATAATTTATCTTATTTCTTTTTCAAACAAAAGTCAAAGAAGCAAAAAAACAACATTGAGAAAATATTTCGTCTATTGCAATCATCATTGATGAGTCATCACAATTTGAGATAAACTGTTTTTTTTATAAATATTGCACTTATTTTATTTATTTATTTTTATTGCACAAAATTAAAATATTTCTAAAATAAAGATCATCAGAATGAGCAGGTTGAAATCGTTTTCTTCGGTATGAAAAGATCTCATCAACAATGACGTGGTCAGGTGTCAACGCTCTTTTTATGATTAGCATAACGCATCAATCGTTAGTCGCACATAAATAATAAAAATCAAACGATCGCAAGAAAGAGGTATGAACCTTATGCAAGAGATATGTGTGAATGAGTTTTCCGAGATCCTTAACGTCATACCTGTAATGCTAATTATAAAAATAGTTCATAACAATTCTATATTTCTACGATTGTTTATACCTCCTGGCAATCAATTAAATACTCGATTGTGTATACTAACTGTCGATATTTAATTAATGATTGTAATTTAATCGACAATGGAATTTTAATTAATCTGTCAATAAATTGACAATAATTCATATTTTCCTTTCTTCTCTATAGCCTTGTAAATAAATTTTTAAGGTTAAGGTTGAGGTTGAATACCCGATTGGGCATTAGTCACTAGTGCGCATGTCTGAAACTCAACCCCCTCCATACGAATCGGTCCTCTCGTCTCTATTTTTTTTTTTAATTTTAAATAACAACCAAAATTATATTCTCAAATGTACACTGAAAAAAATTTTATTTGATTCAAATAATAGATTACTTATTGTTTATTATCAAATAAAATTTATTTGATACCTACAACTAAAATTTATTTGGTAAAAATCAAATTTATTCAACACATAAAATTTATTTGATACAAGAGTCAAGTAATGAATTATACTTGAATCAAAAAATTTTTTTCCCAGTGTAGAATACACTGTAGAATTAAAAGTATCAAATTGATCCAAAAATTTGGAATCAATTTGATACTTTTAAGTTTACAGTGTATTCTTTCACTTTGAAAAAATACAATATAGTGAATTCTACTTTTTATAAAGTTTCGAGCATTAAAAAAAAAAGAATTAAACCTAATGCGATGAATAAAAAATGATGTGGAAAATATTTGAATTCCTAACACGGGAGAAACTGTTAAATTCTAATCCTATTAATACGTTTATCACGTTCAGTGGATATGGGCAATTTTAGTCAGCCGAGTGACGGGAAACAACGCGGTTGGACTACTTGATTGAAATAACAGAAAGTAAATGACCGATTTATTCTAAAATTATGTAAATACCTCATTTATGATGAAATTTACTTCATTTAATTTAAATTATTAACTAGTTATTACTATATAAACTTGAAAAAAAAATTCTTTTTTGCCTTATTACTGAAAATGGACGAAAAAAAGACACGCTGAAAATACCTACAAGAAAAATTAAAAACGTTCTTGGCCTTTTTTTCCATTCATTATTACGGGAAACATATATTAAACCTATACTCGTTGTTTTCCGTAACTTTCTCTTTCATTACAATATTTTAACACTTTATTTATATATACGTCAAGGAATATATGTAGCTACCATTATTTTATTGAGCGTAAGTAATCTCACGCGCTGCGAAAGATGATTTATCGCCATTATATTGCACCCTGAACTTTTCATCGCGTAGTTTTTGCATTAGCACGTCGAGAGAGAGAGATGTGTGTGATGCCTCTCAATCTTATAATGATATTTAGCACACTTGCCAATAAAGTATAACTAAAAGCAACAAATAAGCAATTTTACACAACTAAATTATTATTCAAGGTTTAAAATTTGAATTCTTATTTATCATACACGTGCACGAAACAAAAAAAAAATATGATCATACTATAATATGTTTGTAAAGAATTAGTTGACCTTTGATGGATTTATTGCCTTTTGTTACAAGGAACAAAAGAAATATAATAATCAGTTAAGAGAGTTGAACGAAACATATTATTTTGCGCAGAAAATTAAATTAGTAAATACATTTTATTAAGAAGTTGCGGTTAAGATTGAATTACATGCTTGCGCACTAGTAACTGTGCATTAAAAATTAACTTTATGGCATGACAATCAAAAGTCCCAGAAGGATCAAAGTCTGAAAATTGACAGATTTCGAGATAATCGCGGTCAGAAACTTGCAAGTCGCGTAAAGAACATTTTTATCGAAGAAAATCATGTATTGTAGGCGAATACCTTCATGAAAATGTCTGTAATTCACGTATGATATTCTTTGTAACATTTGGAACAAAATTTCCAAATGGACCAAAGTCTGAAAATTGACAGATTTCGAGATAATCAGGTCAGAAAGTTGCCAGTTGCGCATTAGCGGAATTTCTGACCTGATTATCTCGAAACCTGTCCATTTTCAGTTTTTGGTCCATTTGGAAATTTTGTTCTACATGTTACAAAGTATATCATACGTGATTTTCAGACAGTTTGGGAAAGAATTTCGCCCGCAAAATACAATCTTTTTTGGATAAAAATGTTCTTTACGTGACTGGCAAGTTTCTAACCTGATTATCTCGAAATCTGTCCACTTTCAGATGTTGCTCCTTCTCTATATCCTTCTCTATATGGAAAAATGAAATTAAACGGTCAACTCAAGAAAGAATCGGACGTTATTAGAGTGTAATAAAATAAAATAAAATCATGTAAAAATTTGAAGAAATATATTATAAGAAATTGAGTTCACGATAATTATAATCGTGGATGGTTAATACGAAAGTAAAAATTTCAAAAGTGTTGTGTGCAATCTGTGTGTTTTATCGAATATTTATTGCTTATATACGAAGCATTGAATGTACAGCTTCCTTAAACACGCCCCTGTTCGCTACTTCTTCAAAGAATTATATGCACGCTCTTCAATACTTGCGCACGAGCTGAATAAACATTTGGTTTCAACTGATACTTTCAAATATTTTTTTTTTTTTTGCTTCTTCTTGTCTTCAATTTCATCCAATCTATCTCTGTCCGGAAATCTCTTCCTCTTTCAATTATTTGAATTTCACTATAAGGTATAATAATGTCCAGTTGTCCAAAGATGGAACATCGGGGACTTTTATCGTTACTTCCAATCGATCTGTGATCGATGACTAACTATATTGACATTGACGACAATCGATAACCGTTCTTTGGGTAATTGATTCTCTCTCTCTCTTGATGTATAATTACATTCATTAGGTTTTTTTCTAAGTATGATTTAGTCGAAAAGAATTTTCGATAGTTGATGGAAACTGCATGTCGTATTTTTATGATAGTGATGACATTTGATTATTTAAGGTCTAAACTAGATACCCCAACTATTTTTTTCTGAATTTGACTGAAACATTGAGGTAGATTTCTAAATTACCGATAGACGCACAGGTTTCCTACTGTCGGTAATTCAGAAATTTAGTCAAAAATTTTAGAACCAAATGAAGAAATAGTTACATAGCATTTAGATTTGATTTAAACAAATTCTTCTTCCTTACTCAGCGGATAAAACAGTCATATACGGAAATTTGGCCGTTTCCACCATTTTTCTCGAAAGCTATAAGTAATACTTTCAAAATTCTGTTACGATTCGTTTATTTGCAGTCTAAGCTAAGTGCCTCTATTATTATTTTCAAATTCAATTGTAAAAATTTCGATTTTTTACCACTGTCGGTAAAAAAAATTCGTACAATAATGAATTTCACCTTTTACTATATTTAGGTATACTAATTTCTAATTCAAAAAAATCTTTCAAATAAAAAGTCACCCATTTTTCTTTCAATATTATGTCAGTAAATATACAAGATGCTCTTACTGAGCAATGTAAAAATGTCGAGAATTTTATTACGAGTATAATATACCGGTACTCGTTGAAATATGTTTGCAATACCTGTACGAACTGTTTTTTTGTCCCGAGAGTGAAAAAGCGATGGAAAATTAGCAATCCGTCGCCGAACTCTCTTTCTCTTATTCTCTCCCTTCTCTTCTCGACTTTTATCGTTTTGCTCGAGTCATCCGCAGAATCCGAACGTGTTGGCTCAAGAGACTACTGACTGAAAGTACTGAAAGTATATATACATTTATATATATATATGTGTGTCCGCAATTTAAAAGTCAATGGGAGGGTTTCCAATGGTGAAACCAGTTCTCGCGCCAGTATAAGAAAAGAAGCCGAGGCAAGTTGGCGTCTACACTCCTCTTGTACTTTTGTGAATGAAACGACTGTCATTGTGCAATCGAATGCCGCGGGCGCGTCGACGGAATTATTGTCAACGTGGTTTGTCTCTCCCTTTTTGAGAGTACAAACAGGGGCCAAAAAAAAATTCAATCTCTGTAGAACAATTCGATTGGAACTTTTCTTCAAGAAACATTCTTAAGAGCATTCAATATTTTTTTCTAATTAATAAAATGCATTTCTTTTTCCAATAAATGACCTTTGTCTTTTCGGACCATTTATCCTCTGATGGTAAAAAGTTTTAGCTGTTCTGAAAGCATTTTCTTCTTGGAAAACTCTATTTCTCACAAGTCCTAAAGTTCTTCTTGGTATCATCTGCTTTCCAACACGGAATTTCAGTTGGAAAATTGACTTTAATAGTTTGGAGCATATTTCTACTGTTGTAATAGAACTTACTGTGCTTATATTTGTTTTTTAGGGAAAAAATGTCCTTTCTCACAAGTCCTAAAGTGCTTATCAGTAGCATCTACTTTCCAACATGGAATTTCAGGTGGAAAATTGACTTTAATTGTCCAGAGTATATTTCTACAGTTGTAGTAGAATTAACTATGTTTACTTTAGTTTCCTTTGTAGAAAAATGTCCTTTCTCACAAGTCGTAAATTCATTTTCCAAAGTTATTTTATTTTCAAGTTCAAAATAAGTGGAAAAATTGACCTTTGTTCTATCGAACACGTAAATTTACTTGTTGAGCAATTTTAATTATTTCGTTCCTAAAGAATTACGAACAAGCATGACTTACAGATCATTATCTATGGCACGACGCAGAAAGTTGAAATCGTTAATCAATATTCTACGAACTTCATGGGCAGTTCCGAGATGTTAGGTGTTTTCTTAAATAAATTACGATTTTTTTCCTAGTTTTCTCTTTTCCGTTTCTCGTAAAATACCGTATCGTGCGTAATCCTTTATCGGCTTGTAATATATATAAACCGCGTGGACCAACTCAAGAGACACGTGGTGAACGTAAATTGTCGATTTAAAGGCGTGAAACTGACCTAATCATACTGGTTCAAGGTGCTAACACATAAATTTCATCAAAATAGTTTAATTTTTATATATACGAAAAGTGGGATTATTTATTTCTTCCTATTAACCTTCAATAATAATTTTCCCCCACCATTTTAAATATGAATAGTATAACTAGTTTTAAATATGCGATTAAATTCTAATTGGTTACATCAAGGAATATTGATTAAAATAATTATTTACCGTTTCATGTAATAAAGACATTTTTCACGGACCATTAAATTGGTAACGACTCAAAAAGACGTCGATTGGGGGAGAATAATATTAATTAAAGCATTTGTAAATCAAATACACTTTCGCTTCTGTAGTTATAAAAGATGAATATTGTATTGGCTGTAGGTAATTTGCATAATAGTCCAGTAAATATTAATTCCAGTCTCAGAAGCGTATTTACAAGCACTGGTCGCAAATAATCAGTGACAAATAATTAAATTTGCGTCTTATCGCGCTGAATTATGTTAGGAAGAAGTCGATAAATAATAATCAACTCTTATTTGTAGAACAGGACACTCCGGAGAATTTGATTTTCTTTTTAGCTTTCTTTGTACATGCATTGATACTTATATGCATACACTGAAAGTGTATCTCTGCATTAAAAGAAAATGTGCGAGATAGCGAATAGATATACATATTCTTTACAAGGAATATGATTTCCTATCTTGAGAACCATTACAAACCTCGCAGTGACTTTATATTGAGAATCAATTGGCCACTATGAGTCACGCATGAATAAAATTGATTCCTGCACAAGTTCTATCGCAAACGCTCCCACTAACAAATTATCTACATCTAAAAATTAAAACGGTTTTTGCTCCCTTTGTAAAAAATAAATTTTATTAAAGTACTTTTTTCCCATTTTCATAGTTTTTTTAGAAAGATAATCACTATAAAAGTATAAATCTCGTGAAAATATTCAGATTCAAAATGTCGGACCTAATATGACGTCCCATGGTTCAAATTTCTTTACCGACAGTAGGTACCGTCTGATGGTATTTCAGAAATCTACTCGAATTTTTTCAAATGAAATTCGATGAACAAAAGATGGGGCATTTAGCGAAGATGTTAAATAAGCCAAAAGTGTAAAAAATTCGACAAATAATATTTACAGTTTGGGAGAAAATTGACAGAAATCGACAAATTGATATATCCAAAGTATTATTCTTCACAAGTAATTTTCCCCTTTTGTGATGATAATAATACTAATAATTTATATCAAAAACTGAATAGTTTGATGAGGAATGATTTTAATGAATAAAATTCGCATTTATGAAAGAAGAAAACTATACATTCTTGCGGAAAAATGGTATACGCAACCATGGGATAGTATAGCTACTAACATATACGCACATATTAGCATATAAATCGAAAAAGCGAAGGTCTAGTTTCGAAAGTTAAGTCGCGATAATCAAAAAAAATTTCCATAATCAAACAACTTTGTGTAAAAAGAATTATTTATTATAATTTTATAAGCGGTTGTTTTAAAAGCAAAAAGAAAAAAAAATTCAACTCTAAATATGTTTGTAATCTGCTGTTTGATGTCTTTATACATTGAAATTGTGACAATTAACAGAAAACATTTTAATTGACCCGTTGAGTGATTTCTAATTACACGGAGTTAAATTGAAGAAAAAACGTGACACGGAAATAAATTGCGTGTAAAATATTAGTCCAACCAAAAAGGGTTCTCACTGGTCGTTAAAGCCTGACGAGTAATGTGTAAAATCTCATAAAGATGATTTAGTGCCACTAAATCAATTTTATGAGATCCGCGATTCAATTTTTGTATACAATATTCAAGTGCAATTCTTTTAAATATTTTTTTAAAAAAAAAACTTTTTTGAAAGAAGAATTGAAATTAGAACTTTGGAATCAGTTATGATCAATTTCCCTCTCTCTCTCTCTTTGATTAAAAAAAATAAATTACAGATATTTATAGATTATTCCCATTTTCCTCTCTATTATCAACTATTCTCTTGCACCTGGCAAATCTCTGACTTTTATGTCTTTATTTCCTCGAGATAATTTCTGTCGATACAACATAACAGCCAGAGGGAAATTGAAGATAAGCTGCGCATAAATCAACATCTTAAGATACTGGATCAATTTGCAGACGAGACACTCGAGAAATCGTCTTTCTCGACACATTTCCGAATGGGGCAAAATTTTTCTAAATATGATTCTCATAGTTCAAAAATTAAAAATAAAGAAATCACAAGATTTGAAGATTCGAAAATTTGAATTAATTTACACCGAAAAAAAAATTCTTGTTTTAAACGGAATTTTTTTTCAGTGTACACTTATTTAGTTTTTATTGCAATAAATAAATTACAAAAAAATTCTTTGGCAACTGAATATAATTTGACAATGATTAATGCAAAATCTGCGTCAAATTTGAAATTCTTTCCCAAGCGATTAAACTTTTATATAAAGCAACATTTTGTCAAAATTGAAAAATTAGTTCTCACAATAAAATTTGGCAATATTTTCTTAGAAATTTTGGCCCATTTTTTTTATTTTATAAGATGATTAATTTTATTATTCAAAAAAAAATACTTTTATTATTCGAAAATAATAATAATAAATAGAAAAAAGTAGAGCGGACAAATTGTGATCCAAAAGTTGTGAACGTTCAAATGAACGAAATATTTCAAAAAATTACTAACTACAATAAAAAGCAAAAACTTAAATTAAACATTTTGAAGCTTTTTGATTTATTTTTGAGTAAATTACACAAAATTTCTATAATAAAATTTAATCTTGAAGAAGAAATAAATTAATTTCGTTCATTTGAACGTTCACAACTTTTGGAACATGACAAATTTGTAAAATAAAGATCTAAAAAGAGATGTTGATGACAAATTATTCTGATTATGTTCCTGACGCACATTTTAATTTTCAAAATTTCGTATTCCGATCATTATTTTTTGTAAAAAGAGCGTGCCAAATGTATAATATCTAATTATAAAATCTCCTGGCGCCATGTTTATAATTCTTTCCGTAAATTTACAGCCACTAATGTTTGTACATTGCCAAAGAATATTGCGTTCAAGGAATAATAATAAATTATCTGGTTAATTTGTATAAATTGTTTTTTTAAACACTATTATATATTTTTCTTTCTTTATTATTGTTTTAATTATAATTTATATACAAATAGTAGAATAATTGAAAATAGAATAATTTCTCTATCCAAGGATTTTTTTTCTCAATAAGGCAA
Source organism: Leptopilina clavipes (assembly GCA_001855655.1). Lineage (NCBI taxonomy): Eukaryota > Metazoa > Arthropoda > Insecta > Hymenoptera > Figitidae > Leptopilina > Leptopilina clavipes. Next base: position 32,147 of record JUFY01035455.1, read on the forward strand.
AAGAGAAAACAAAATAAAGCTTCATTTTCCTGCAATTATATAGATAATCATTATAATTGTTCCACGAAAATTACATTTAACGATGCATTTTATATTCTTTGCACAAGTTGCAGACTTGATTTGAAATCTATTTGCGAAGCGACACATTATACCCACGCATTTTATAATTCACTTATTGCATATCGATCTCAAGTCATCCAACTAATTGAATGTTTGAAAATTAATAAAATATTTGCCAGTGAAAATTTCAGATAATTTGAAAAGGCAATTTTCAATTTAATACCAAAGAAGAAAATATGGTAAAAATCTATAAATGATCTTATCGGAATTTATAAATTTTATTACCAAGGGGTTAGAGTATAGTGTCGGATATCGAGTTTCACAAACTATGCTGTATAAAATATCCATCTGTATTGTTATTGTCAAATGGATATTCAGACTAAACAGACTACTTTTCTGTCTCTACAATGTAGATATTTTATATTTATCATCAGCATATTCTGCTCGATTTCATTTCATCACTTTCTGTTTCTAAAAACTGCCATGAAGATAATCCCTATAGAATATAAACAATCTATACGGCGCAAACTATTTCACGCAAGATACTTACGCAAGCACCGGAGTGGGGGCAATGAGAGTAAAAGAGAAAAACAGCCAAGTCTCTCTCTCACTTCCATTATCCCCACTCTGACGCTTGCGCTGTATCTTACCTTCCCCCTACGAAGTAAAGCGGCAAATTCAAAAAGATTTACATGGATTATTAGAACACAAAAGTAGAAAAACTAACGGGGAAATTAATTTTCAAAGAAGGTTTTTTTTCAAAGGTCGTTGAGAGTGAGCGGTTCCTTTTGGAACGTTTTATTGCACTGGTGTACTTGCACCATTACCGACTTTGGATTTTATAGACCCAAGGCACACAGGATATACGTACATAGTATGTGTAGATATGATCATCAATGTCGGTGCACATGAGCTAAAATGATGAGAAAGAAGAGATCGACACTGATAGACATTCTAAGTATCAAGTGACAGTCGACTGGACTTCTTTTCACATAATACATTTTCTGATAAAAAATACCACACAAAATAATTCTGAACTTTTCGCACTTGCCAAATGACAATGGCAATGTTGAGGAAATATTGCTAATTTTGTTTCATTTTGGATTATGTCCGGCAATATTACCTCAATGTTACCAGGCAATGTTGCCTTAATATTTTCAGGCAATATTACCTTAAGGCCATGTCAAAGTCGTTGCGATATTTCTATTGAGCCGCAATGGAAAAATCACAACGACTTTGATATGCCCTTAAGAACATAATCAATGTTGCACAAATATTGCAGAGAAATATTAATATTATCTGCAATATTTCTGCAACATTGATTATGTTCTTAAGGTTTATCAAATTCGTTCAGCGATTATTCCATTGCAGCTCAATAGAAATATCGCAACGACTTTGACATGGCCTTAAGGCAATATTGCCTGAAAATATTAAGGCAACATTGCCTGGTAATATTTCAGTAATATTGACGCAATATTGTAATTATATGTTGTGCTATTTGGATCGATTTTAATTTTTATGTACGTATATTATTATTTAAAAAAAATAAAAAATAAAATTACAATAACTATTCAATTATTCTTTCAAACGACTATTTATTTATAGTGAATAATGAAAATGATGAGCGGATGTGAACTATTAAAAAAATTTTTCGGCACTTACGTTTATGCGTAGACGTGTGGGTGTACAATTCATTTCCGAGTGGAAGCCTCGGGGTAAAATATATTACAGAGAATGCTAATAAGGTGTCTGTCGCTCCTCGTGAATGATCAGCTGCGCGTGTATATTATATATATACTTGGCGAAAAAAAAAAGAATCGCCAAATTAAATTCCGAAATTCGACATGCTTTTTTGAAATTTTTCAAGTAATTTAACAATTCCCCAGGGTGGGCACTCCCTTCCTTTCGAAAACCGGAAATTATGACCTCCTGCAGTCGCACAATTAAACATGATATCAGAGTCAAAATTGCCGAGAGTATCTTCAATTTATTCCCCCATTAAAAATAAACAACGTTCGCATTTTAATTATTCGGACATTTTGAATTTCTTGTTGTATCTGATTAAAGTGATGTAGGTGGAATTAAATCTGCGTTTGGAAGATTGAAAAATGGTTTTTATACTCCCTACACGTTTATTTGCATATGTCAAAAATTATTTTAGCAAAAGGTTAAAAAAATCTAGGTCGCACCTGTACGGCAAATTTGGTAACTGATGGTTCGTGTAACTTCGGGTTTACTCGATTCATCACTCGTGTCGTGAGTTCGTGACGAATCTGGCACGAGTTTGCACGAACAAACACGAACCAAACATATTCCCCCATTTGCAATTAAACTTGCAAGCCTCCAATCGGAAACATAAGCAATTATTATTGGAATTTGAAGATAGAAAATCAGAAGAGTCGATATGCGAACAATTTATTTGTTTTGGGTGAAATGAAGAATGTTTTGTTTGGATATATTATGCAAAATAATGCAACTGTCTGGATTCGCAAGATCTCGTGTTATGCAGAACACCTTTCTCTCCTCTTTTTTCCCTCTGGTTCTTTATATTCTTGTTTTGTTATTTTTCGTCCCCTTTACTGACAAAGCATAAAGTGTAAAATCCTTTCGCTCTCTTTGGTAACACGAGAGGCAGCATTCACGATACGCTATTCTCTCAAGGAGGCTCTCCTGTAACGTTCAGATTGAGATTCGCGATCATCCTCAATGAATGGCTTGGTCGAAATATCTTTCAGACCGTAAATCTTAGAACGCTACTCGTTCACACTTACACGGTGGCCTCTTTGCATTAAGATACAAACCTATTACACGCTTTGATATTAATTCACATATCCTTTCGAAGCCAAGAGGAAAAATTTAATACTTTCATATGAACTGATGATATACTTGATCGCGAATTTTAAAAAGAAACAAGGAGGATTCAATTTTTTTTCTTAATTAATACCCGAAATCGAATCGTAACAATTTTCGAGTATTATCAGCTTCGAGGCACAATTAGTGCTTGTGGCATTATCAGGTGGAGCCAATTTAAATGAAAAATAAGGGTCATAATTCAATGCAGGAGAGTGAGATTTTTATTAGCCTCTTGAATGTCCGATGGAAAATAAGACATTTACGAACTAAAGGGGCTAAAGTTGCATTCAAAGAGCATTTGCGAAAATAAAACCGCAAATATATGTGACGCTCCGCGACAAAAGGTAAACCGCTTCAAATCATTTTAGGTTATGTTTTTGATATTTTTGGAGTAAAAATACACAAAGAGGATCAAACAATTGATGTTTGTCGTCATTACATCTGAAATATTCCATGAAAACTATTTTTAATTTTACCTAATTGAAATTTTACCTTTACTATAAAGGTAAAACTACAAATTAACATAACCTAAAATTTTTAGGAGCTAAGAAGGTACATTTTGTCTTTTGTCGCAGAGCGTCACATATACATTCCGATCTAGCAGAGAATTATTTGAATTTCTTCGCCCACTGTTCAATATTGCGAATGCTACCGTTCTGATGTGTGCTTCATAAAAAGTTATATAAATTCAAAAACGATATGAAAAAAATAATAAATGTTGTCATAACAATTCCAAGCATTTCGTTCCGCCAAGTCATTGTGGGAGATACCATCAATGATCGAGAGAGAGAGACATGTTTATTTAATTTTTTCCTTTTTTTTATTGTCTCTAGGGTAAATGAACAGGTTTTGTAATCGAGGAGCGAGCACTGAAGAAACTACTAACAATAAAATCTAGTTCTAATTCAACCTACAACAATATTATTTCTGTAAAGTAATCTGAATTGTGGGCTTTTATTATTGTTAAGACCTCTATAAATAATTCTCCTTCTTTCAACACCATCATCTGTTTCGTCGAAGAAGAAAAAGAAAAACTTCTTTTTGGAGCTAATGTTAATCTTTATACCATTCTGAGTCCGCCATTTTTAAATTTACAATAATCAATTTTTAGAGTAGTACTTACAGACTCCATTCTGCATCCCTGGACCGCTCATCAAAAGCTGGATACCTGAAATATATAAATTAATTATGTAATATAATTCCATATGTATTTTCGGCATGTGAGAATAAGTTTAAGAAACAAGGGAATATTATTGAGAAATTGCAAAATAGAAAGTGGATGTCACTTTGAGTGACTATTGCCAGCAGTGATTGTAATTATTTCCTAATGTTATATATATGTATATCGACAACTCAATTGGCACGACCAAGTCTTGTATATGTTTATCACTAAGTTCAAAGACCGGAACGAAACAATCTGCTTTAAAAATTCCAACGTAAGTGACAATGCAGTTGAATAAGCAAATGGTTCAACTTTTTTTTTTCTTGTTGTAACATTTCCATTACAAAACAAAAAGACATTTCCAAGTAAGGAACACACTTTTGATAATGCTGTGTGTAATGATGATAATTTTAAGTCCTGAATTTCACGTAACTTCTTGGAACAAAAAGAAACAATGATTATTTCTCTCCAAACAGAACAATATTTTCCTGGAAGCTACCAGGGAAATTCATTGGAAACTTTAAGAAAGCTAATACTGAAATCTTAAGGGAAAGTACCACTGCTAGCTTTAGGGAAGCTTCACTGGAATCTCAAGGGAAGTTTACACTGAAAGCTTTAGGGAAACTACCACTGGAAACTTTAGATAACCTTCCATTGTAAGGTTGGTTCATTTTATTAATATTCCGGAATAAATGAAATTGAGACAAAATATTTTTATAAATCTTTAAAAATTTTTAAATGAACCTTCCACTGGAAGCTTTCGTTGAGGTTCCATAGAAACTTCCCTAAAGCTTCCCTTGGAAGTTTCTTTTAATATTCCATTGGAAGTTTCCTTTTGATGCAGAAATTTAAATCTTCCTGGAAGTTTCCAAAAAGCTTCCTTCCGAAAACTATTCGTTCAAACGGGAAAGTTTCTAGAAAGATACTATGATTGGAGACTAAAAAAACCTACAATGGCCTTCTTGTTGATAAGTCCGATTATTATTTTAACTATTTTTCTCTATTTCTGTTACAGACGACGAATCTAGAAGGAAGTAGTGTTGTGGAGAAGCTGACATTTTACAATCACACTGAATGTGAATGTCGCGAGAGGACCGAATTGGGTACTAAGGCTGAGAAAACGTCGGAGACGAGATTTGCAAGGCACCATCCTCCATTAATACCGCAAAATCTTCGCAAATCACCTCCAAAAAAACCGTATGTTTTTATTTACCACCAACTAAATTTTTATTTATCTAACGCAGAATATCTCTGAAATAAAAAAAATTAGACAAGTGCGAGTTGCACTTACACTTAGCAATCGCAGATAAACATTCCCTGATCATATTTCAACGAAAAATTTCGTTGCTGATCAACAATTAAAATTTTAAGACTCATTAGACATAAAAAATGATGAAAAACGATTGTCTGCTAATCAGCGGCTGAGGCTGCTGGCTTCTAATTTTGTCTTAAAAATTTCTATTGACCTAAATATCGCCGAGAAACATTCCCTGAACATATTTTAACGTAAAAGTTCATTGTTGATCAACAATTAAAATTTTAAGACTCGTTAGACCTAAAATCAAAAGTAGCTTATCAAAAATATTTTGATTCAGTAGTATAGCCAGGAGTGAATAAAATCATCCAAGACATTTTTAGTTAAGCCAGGAGCGAAAAGGTTATCCAAAAATATTTTTTAAGTAGTAAAACCAGGAATGATCTGCTCATAAAAAATATTTTTGGTTCAGATAGTAAAGCCATGCAGGAGTGGATAGGTCATCAAAAATTTATTTGATTAGCACTTGACTAAAAATAATCAATTTTTACAATTTCTTTCAATTCCAGATGCAGATGCCCTTCGGAATTTTTGCCAAAAGTTACCCCCGATGGCGATTGTCAATGCAAATGCTCCGATAGCGATCAAAATTGTATTCGAACAAGACGTGGCAAAGTCTATTTTTCAATCAGAGATCGCCTGTAAGTTTTTCATTCAGCATTATAAATATTTCTCTGGATTATCAAAATTATGATATGTATACATAAATATTTTTCATTTAAATTAATTTGATCTTCTTTTTAAATTAAAATACAAATTTTCAGATGCATTCACAATGGAGATTGTAATCCGCCCATATGTGAATTTGGAGAATACATGAGTCGTCAAGGAAAATGTCCAAGAAAACAGGAACAATTCAGTTTCTATACAAAGTATCATACAAATGTACATCATGGATTTAGAAGCTAGAAGAAAAAAACAATCACAACGCATTGTTTCTGTACGAAATTAATATAATTATAATATAAATTATATGGAAACGATAACCCGATCCATCAAGTGCCAAGTAGCGTAAAATCGCAACTCAAAGGTGCCATTTTTTTATGTGCCTTTTTTTGTCAACAGAGACTTATTATATATTTGTATATTTAAATAATATAATCGAAAACTCACGATATTTTTGTACTATTTGTGAAAATTTTATTCTAATTCGCTCTTCTGATGGCCTGGATGCCATTTCTACGAGAAGAAAACTCCAGTAATTTAAATAATGTCAATTAGTTTAAAGAAAAAAAAAATCATTAGTTAAGTGCGAATCTAATCAAAAAGTTTGAAAATAAAAACAAATCAATTGCATATTGTTATTGAAATAAATGTATTGAAAATTAAAAATGATAACAGAAAATGCCTATTTAAGAAAAAATTTAAAAAAAACCGTATTAAAAAATTTTTCTTGTTAATCAAAAGCAACTAGAAATTTATCAAATTTGTGTCCACGTATTTTAATATATAGTTACACTTGTATTTTATTTACACGTTAAGAAAAACACTTTCCACCGATTTATTTCATTGAAATAGAATTTTTCCGAATAATCTTCTTCGGTGCTACTTTTATCAATTATGACTAATTCTTATATTATTATTTAAATGAACAAAAAACTTTAAAAAAAAATAAATTAATGTTCACAATTTATACATAAAAGCGATTTTCAATTGTATATATAAATAATACTTTTTTGAAATTTATTCTTCAGAAAATAATGGTTTTGGATGCTGGTGGAAATTTTTGCTTCAAAAAAAAAAAAAAAAAA
>JUFY01035456.1:24477-35920 GCA_001855655.1 Leptopilina clavipes
TTCCGGAAAACCTGGTTGGCCTATCCTAGATTATCATACAAATTACTTCACAGGAATGTCCAAATAGACAATCGGTGCTTCTCAAAATGCAACCATTAATATATTAAAAATATTGCAATAAGTCTAAAATAAATTTCTTGTTGAGGAACTAAAGGTAGAGACCCTCCGCCTCGGTTTTACTTTCCCTATGAAGGCTAATTCGTGATGACAGGTAAAAAAAGAAGACACGAAAAGTCCCTTTCCTTTTTTTTTCTGCCTGATACATGATACTGTACGCTAACGAGACTGGAGTGTTATTCTATGGGTTCTTTTTGGAATCGTTTTTGGATATGTATATCAACAAAAGCACAATATTGCATGCTTTCTTTTCTTTTTTTTCCTGCCTGATACATGATACTGTACGCTAACGAGACGAGAATATTGCATGTTATTGACATGTAATCGGAAATTTAGAGTCTGTTTCACGTGTTTCATAATACAGTTTCAATGTATATGGTTATTGTACATATAATAATTTAGGTGTGAAGGATATTGTAATTATTGAACCCAATAACTGAATTTCACTGAGGGGAAAAAAATTGACGAAAATTTATCGACATGTGCAGGATGACAAGGCACGTGAGCCTAGAATGAAATTCTAATTTCTAGAATAAAATTTATTATTATTATTATTATAATTTTATAACAGTAAATTCGAGGCTGCGTCAATTCGGTAGAAAGAGACAGATAGTGTTCTAACGTCCCTTCTTCTTTTCTTGTCTAATAACGCTTGCGCAATGATCAATGTTATTACAAGCGTAATTTTTACTCTCAAATATCACAAACAACGTATATTTATTATTAAATAAATAATAATAAATAATGGACACTACAATCTCGGACAAGAAAAACATTTTTTATAATTAATCCTTTTGGCGATCAAATATTTAATTTCGAAAGTACGATCATAGAGAAAATATAATGCTCTTTATGGAAATATTTTAATAATAATAAATGTGATAACAAATTTTCCAAACCACTGTGATGATTTAAAAAAAAACATTATAGGTATATGCAAATAAGGCGATAACTTGTGCTAATTTCGTTTCTCCTGAAGATAAATGTGAGAATAATTTTTGACCTTCTTCTTCTTCTTCTTTTTTTTACTTTTTCGAAACTAATGAATAGCTAAGGCACTGAGGAAATGAAGTCGATTATGTTAAAAGTTTAAAACGATTAATTAATCGTTCGCCGGCGGCTCTTTCTCTGTCCTGTCCTCTCTTTTGGTCTTGGTGCATAGTTAAACTTTATACCTTTTACGTACATATATATAGATGCTTTAACATTTTGAACTTTACAACGTTTGCAGATTCACAACTCTCGTTTCGTAAATTATGTGAGGAGAAAAAAAAATGCTACAAGTAAAAAAAAACCAACATTGAATTAAAGTTGCAGAATAAAATTACAAAACTGTACAATAAAAATCCTCTTCTTCCCTTTATGAGACAGAAATTGTGTCTGATTTTTAAAATTACGGAATGATTTTGAATTAAATCTGTAAAGATTGGAAAAAAAATTTAAAATTTTATAAAGAGAATTTTGAAAATGATTGGCATTAGTTTTGCAGAAAAGGTCGAAAAAGGGTAAAATAGAAAAGAGAGTGTATCAAGTTCTAACGTCCCCTCTTCTTTCCTTGTCTAATAACGCCTGCGCGTCAGTGGAACATTGATCACTTTTCTTCTTTCTTTGTCTAATAACGCTTGCGCGGTGAGAAGAGAAATGATCAATGTTCGACTGACGCGCAGGCGTTAATAGACAAGGAAAGAAGAGGGGACGTTAGAACGCTACCTGTCTCCTTCTACCAAATTGACGCAATCCTCGCATTTATTTAATCAATTTTCCTAAATAGTTTCTATTCTAAAATTCCATTTCATAATGTATTTATAAAATATTATAATAAAAATTCTCTCCCAAATGTATATCGTAAACATAAAATTTTACTAAGTCTTCACAATTCGAGAGATTCGCAACTCGAAGATCGTAAATCATAGCGTAATTTCCTTTCATTTCTCTTGGAACGAAGCTCGTTTCAGCGTTGTACGGTTGGTAAAGCATTTGCCAACTGGCGAAGGGTCGCGAAGCATTGGGTTGATAGCAACGGATGAGAGTGAGATGGAGAAGAAGAAGAAAAAAAAGACGGAATAGTGCAACGACGTTTTGCTTTCTCTCTCCCTTTTTCACTTCCGTTCACATAGACATTTCCGCCCTGTCCTCTGGAGTAAGAAAGAACATCTTATACACCACCGGAAATTCGGCATATCCAGGTTAGGCGTCTAGTCTCCACAGGGGATACAAGAAACTACGCGAGAGAATAAGAGAAGGAAAACAAAGTTGCGCGCTCTTTCCTTTTCTTCCTCGTTCACTGATCCGAAAGAAGTTTATTGCACTACCCTTCACGTAGGTCGTCGCATTTCCCGTTTTCAACCTAAAGCTAACTTTTCGCAGTATTTATATGCGCTTCCAATCACGTAAAAATGAAAAAAAATTCCCCCTCCGATCCTTAAGGGCAAGAGAGACGAAAACCTACTTTGAAGTCCGCTACCAAACCAGAATTCTAACAACATATCGGTTTCTGATATTTTACCTATAATTAAATGTCGTCCATCGATTTCCAGTATATGGTTACAATTCCTTTTTTATTTCCGGAAACATTTACAATATTAATTCCCAACGACCTCTCTCGGACAATTTCAGTTCATTAGTAATTAAATTTTTTTTTACACAGAATATATGGAACAAGAAGTGTGTGCAATTATTACTGGTTTCAGATGGACGATGCGAATAGAATTAATATTGCGCAGTTTTTTTTTTTAGAAAAGAAATATGAACAATGTTCAAATCGCAAAATTAGAATCTCAATATTTTTTTTTTATTACTATTGTAAATCAATTTAAATATTTGAAACGGCGGTAACTATTACTATATCAAATATAATGATATACTCTTCATAGGAGTTTCATCTTACGCTCCTCATTATTCAATGTTTTCCGACAAACAAACCTAGAATCAACATCGAATTCTCGGGTTACAAGTTATCATATACTCTCCTCCTTTGAACCAGGATTAAATTCTTCATCTGTTTCTACACTTTTGAATTTTGGATCACAGAACTTTTAACGTTCGTACATTCATCTTTTCTGGTAAAAACAAACGTCATATCGCGCAACGAAGAAAGGAATCAAAGTAGAAAACATTTTTAGGTTATGTTTATGATCATTTTACATTAATAAAGAGATTCTTTTTTAATTTTTTATAAAATTTTTGATCCCTTTCTACGTAGAGCGTCATAAATACTTTCAGAAAAATGAAGTAGATGACTTTTTCCAAAATTTAATGTCTGTCCCAGTTAATATCCAGTTTAATTTTTATTATAATTAGGGAAGAAATATTGATAATTATTAATAATTAATTAAATTATTAATCTAATTATTAATTAACTAAATTACTAATCTAATTAATAATTAACTAAATTATTATCTAATTAATAATTAATTAAATTATTAATCTAATTAATAATTAATTAAGTTATTAATCTAATCAATCATTCGAATTATTTTTTCAATTGGAAACGATGGTTTATAGAGAACATTAAAAGATAAAAATAATATTTTAATCGAAGAAATTAGGAAGTTTTAAGCTGCGGAACCATTGATCAAAATGAGTTTAATGATTTAGAACAACATATTCTAGAATTCAATTACTTATTGAACTTTCAATCTTGTCTCCATTAGATAGATAAATTTCTTATCTCGTCTTCATTAAATGAATGAATTTTTTATTTTTTCTTCATTGATCGGATAAATTCTTTATATTCTCATTAGTGAGTATATGAATTTTCCATTTTCTGCCATTTTCAATGGCTGAAAGGATTTTCAGTCTCTACTTTTCCAGATAATTACAGGAAAATTTTTTTATCGTAATGAATTTGGCCATTTAGCAATTTGTCGTGCGCTAATGTAGAAGATTTATTGAGGAATAATTCCGAAGCGTGTGTGTCAGAAATAAGTCTGAGTTATGTTTTTGAAATTAATTAATTTGACAAAATTTATTTGTGCAATTCTTGGAGGTTAAGTATTTTTCTGTCGAGCAAATTTTTACATTATATTATTTTCAGTATTAAAATGTGATTTAGCTACGGAGTAAAGCTATTACCGAATATATTGAATCTGATCTTGAATTAATTTACTCGTGAACGATAAAGTATGTAAGCGAAAGACGTGAAAATACTACTCTTGAAAAATGTATTAAAATTTTCTCTGTTTATATATTGTGACAAGTCAATTTTTGGCTTGCACTTTATTGAAAATTTTGTTCAAATATTGTAAATTAAATTGTAGAAATAATAGAGAAATATAATATTAATTTTTACGGAAAAATTAATTACATATGATAATTTGGAATCCAATGTTACCGACAAATGAGAAATGATAATTATCGACCACACCTGGGACTCACAATCAGCAAGAAGATGTCGTTTGTGACGCCTTTTCTCTCGACAAATCGGTCATTTTTTCTCAGTCTTCTTTTGGTGCTTGCGCCACTTTGACTTGTTCGTCGTAATTTTTAAATTTGTTTCTTTTTTTTGCACAGTAAAATTTTAATAATTGTGTTTCTTTCCTATTAGATTAATGTACTACAAAGGCGCAGACAAATTTAAGAAGCTTTTTTTCATTTTGTAAATTAAAAAATTTCTTTTATCGAAAATTTTAATTTTTCAGCAATTAAATCATTCGGAAAATTTTGTTTTGTCAAAATAGTAGGAAAAAATGTCAAATGTTCCCAAATTTATTATATAAATTAAAATTAAATGTACTTGTTAATCTTTTTTCTATGGTTTTTTTTCTATGTGAAAAAAAGCGAATCGACTATTTGCTATAAAATATTTAAATTTCTCCAAAAGGGATCAAAATTCTGATTACATTTTAATTAACTTTCCTAATTCCTGTTTACAAAAGCTTCTGAACTAAATGAATTTGATCAACGAAGGCTTTAATTATTCTTGCTCTCCGATCTCGTAAAATTCCAGGACATTTGTTTACACTCGCTATGTTGAGAAAAGAAAAAGAGTGAAAAATGAGTTGAAAAAAATTTAAAGTTGTCAAATGGAAGAAAAAAAATTGTTTCATTAAATTTAGAATTTCAAATGATTTATTGAGTCTTGAAATTAATTGGAAAAATTTAATAACTGAATCCCCTGCTTCTAAAATTTGATCATTTTAATATAAATTCTTGCCTATAATCATTGATAATAATTGATTATTAAATTTTTAATATAATTCCGACCAGTGTAAATTTAATTTTCTTTTTATGAATTTTAAAACCTAGAGAACTAATGAATGAATAAAATTGAAATTCACAAATTCAATATCACTGAACTCTTATATGGAATTTACCATCTTGAATCATTAAATTTATGACGTAGATAAATATTTATGTATTGAAAGTTGACTTGCATTTAATATAAAAATTGTGAATATTTAGCAGGCGCAAGGAGACGCGTTCAATTTGAAATGAGTGAAAAAGTGGGTGTCGAAAAGTTTAATACAAGTAGACCAGGGATGACAGGAATGAGGAGAATTGGGGTGGAATACCTTAACAACGGTTCCCGTTGGCTCTAAATGGAAAAAGGAGTGTGAGAAAGAGAGAGAGAGAGAGAGAATTGTACATATAACTCACGAGAGAATCTCTCCGTGACCTCTCCAGATAAGGGGGCAATTATAGATATTGAAATCCGACGAGGAATTCATGTTAAATTTTCTCCACTTCCACCTCCATTATGGTTTACAGGGACTCGTCTACTTCGATTGCGACTAATTAAGAATCGTGAAGATGATTCAACTTTAAGAATTTCTTCATTTTTCACATATATAAATAAATTATTTCCACAAAATTCTGAAATCATTCTTTTATATTAGTCATTCTACTAAATTGACAAATGACTATTTTAATTTCTTCCCTAATCAAGAATATTTTTATTATCAATATTGTAACAAATTTTTTTTTAAATATTTAACAAATTATTTAGAATTCTAGGTCTAAATTCCATATGAGAATTGTTCTAATTTTTCTGCTCTATTTTAATTAGTGTTGCATGAGCTAATTTCAAGTATAGACAATCAACAAGGTCGCAGATAGAATGATTAATTTTTTTTTTTGTATAATTTACTGCACGCCAGTAACTAATATAAATGATAAATTTATTTTTCATTTGTATATTTCATTTATAGGAATAAAATTTACTTTTGAAAAAAGTACTCAAAGAATTGAAGTTAGATATATATATATATATATGAAATAAATCTTGTAAATGCTTTCTACGTAACAAGAAAATAAAGGATTTGCCATTCTTTTGTCTTTCCATTTCTTTGAGTACAGACCTTGGTTTTCAGAGCCAATATCTTGCAATTTGACGATCAGATTGGTACTTTATTGTTGTTTCCAAGACACGTTGTGCTGGAATTCGTTTGCAATGTGCTCTTCGACACCAAGAGCTCAGGGGAAAATAGTAAATTGGTTTCGTTTCCCAACTGCAATATGAAAAATATATTGGTTCGTGCGCAATAAGTAAATCAACATTAGGGAAAAATCGAGAAAAATCATTTTTTAAGGAAAGAAATAAATCCCTTATTTCTTTTATCGAGAAAATAAAACAGAAAAACGGGGTTATGTTATACAACTTTATTACAACTTCTAATATGCATATTTTACTGACATTTAATTTCCCTAAAGTATTTTATTCTGTTTTCTTTAAATAATCTTTTTGCGTTTGATTACACATCTTTTGGGGATTATCTTTTCTAGACAAGTTTATAAAAAAATTTTTTTTTTGAAAAGCATGAAATATTAAAGTACTGAGGATTGAAAGTAACTCTGAAGTCAAATTCAACATAAAATAGAAGTTAACAAGTTACCTCGCAAAAGAATCTTTCTTTCTTTTACCGTAACAACACTTGTATTTGAATAAATTTTTTCCTTTGATGTAGTACCAGAAATTTAAAATACCAATTGGTGTGTGTGTGTGTTAACCACAAAATAAAAGTAAACTTTTCTTCATTTTATCTTAACCGAAAAAATTAGTAAATAAATTACCACAATGAATTAGTATAAAAAAAATTAATATTTTGTACCTTTAAATTGATTTTTAAATATTTTGTTAAAAAACTCGATTTTACTATATAAATGTCGAACCAATAAAAATTAATAAGCAATTATCGGTAAAATATTTTACACAATATTGCATTCTTTCAGATAGAAGATCAATGTCAGATAGTTAAGAAAGTTAAAATAAAAAAAGCACAATGTTTCCTTAGATTGAAATTAAAATATTTAAAATTTAATATTTTTTACAATTTTTATATTTCTCTTCATATTATAACATAACATTTACATTTCTAAAATTGCTATATTTTCAGTACTCAAAGCAAATTTAAATCTAAAACAAAATTTATTTCTCTCCACTTAAGTTAAATATTATTTAAAATCCGGACGTGTTTAATTAAATTATATGCACAGTGAAATCTAAATTGACTTTTTGGTAAAAATAAAACTTTCAACAATTTTAGAAGACTGACACAAAGTTTTCAAAGCGAATTCCCCGGTTGAGAAGTTTAAGAAGATTTTGGACGTTTGTGTGAAAGTTTCCTTAAAAGTTTCGCACAAGAATTTTAGAAGATTTTCAAATATTTTTAAATATTGGTGTAAATTTAAAACAGTGGACTTTAAGATATTTCTATATTTCTTCTAAATTGTGGAGAATTTTTAAAAAGTAGATTTTGCATTAATCTCGGTTTAAAAAAAATCTGTCTTGATGATGCCAATTTTTCTTTTTATCTTTAATGTTAATAAATTCGTTTTAAATTATTCAATGTATTGAACGTGTGAAGAAATTTGAATTCAACCACGTAAAAGCGCGCTCCTGCAATGAAATTCGAGCAACCAATCAGTGATCAGTAATATCAATAACGAAAATGAGAATCGAATTTCCCTTCTACATGAGACGTGTCTTCTATGGCGTATGATTCGATGTATTTTTTAACAAGAAAAGAGTGATTATATTTCGATTTTTTATAATCTTTGCAAATCTCAGCCATCAATGAATGATTTGATTAATTTAAAAATTAGGAAACTTTAATTAACATCAGTTTTCATTTTCATTCTATTAGCAATTTCGTCCACAATTTACTTTCCGTTAAACTTAAGGGTTATTAAAGATTCATGTTGTAATATTTTGTTTTGTTTCAGGTCAGTCGCAAGAATTCGATTTTCAACGTAGCGGACAAGGAACCGAAGAGAAATTATTTTTGGGAATTTTGTATAAATTTCCCCATACTAGATCATGAATAAATATACATCTATTTTCGAATATAATATTTAAAAAGCTTTTCTCTGTTGCCAGAGGTGTTTTTGAGCTTCCAATTAAGATCTTACAGACAAAATATAATTCTTGTTTTAAAAGGACAAAATACCGTCAATGTCTTAATTAACCCACTTTTCGTTTGGTTTAATTTTTAACGCCAACAATTGGATGTTAAAAATTAATTCCCTTTATACAGTAAATTTCTAAAAAAAAAGCTTAACCTGAAACAGTGGCAGGTTTTACTAGAAAAATGTTTTCTGTCATATGATTATCGAATTAAGGATTTGAAATCCAAAATGTTGGATTCGGACATTAGAGAATTGAAAATCTATATTTTAATTTAAAATAGATTCCACTAAATGTGAATGTTTTGCTAATTAATATTTTGTACAGTTATTGAAATTACAGAATGTTGAATTTAATTAAACACGTAATTAAAATGTATCGTCGTCAATATTGAATGCAACATTTATGCGTTTAAAAGTCAGTATGGAAAATGTGTCTCCCTGATAGGTTGATTAAAAATTCGGAAAATTTTCCTATTTCTTAAATTATTAAACGCTAAGAGTTCTTTTTTATTAGAAAGTTTATTTTACCTATCATCAATTGGATTATTGCAGAAAAATAAAATTTAAACAAACTACAGTAGCAAAATTCGCAGCGTTTGTTTGATTTTGAAAAAAGGGGAATCAGTGATGTGTTTCTCTTTTATTTATTTTATTATTATTGAAACAAGCTGTTTCTTGTTAAATAAATAATGGCAGTGAACTGTATCATGGTGAAACCAATTCGAATATATACAAACGCGCGGCAACCTCGTTCGCCAGACAAATGACAATCCGGACAATGTCGAGCGGATACAGTACTGCATGCTGGTACTACCCCGAGATAAATTGCACTTTGCACGATTCGTCTAACAGTTCTTTTTCCCTCCCCCTTTTTTTTCCAATGCCAACGATCACTGAGCACGTTTTTTCCCAGGCCGGAACAAATTTTCCGCGGAAAAAGAAAAATGGTCCAGAGAGAAAGAGAAAGGAGAGAAACAGGAGAACATTCAAGAGATTGATAAAGATTAATTAAGCATTACGATACTCTAACTAAGGTCATTTGTCTATCCTTCGATTGGCAAAAAAAAAAGAATAAAAAAATATTAAAACAAATTCTAAAACGACCTTCGAATTCCCAATGGGAAAATAAATTAAAAAAAAAAAAAACATTTATATGATAAAGGAATAGAAATATTCACAATGAAAGGATTTTACGAAAACATTGCGATATGAGAGGGAGCTGAAAAAACAAATATTAAGTTATCAATTCCCAGTGGACACAATGTCCAGGAAAATATCTTGTTTTATGTTCACTCGTAAAATGCGAGTTATCATGGAAATTAATTTTGCGTTTCGTGTAGGTATAATGCAAAAAATTAAAAAAAAAAAAAAAACTCTAAGGGAGATAAGGGACATAAAAAAATGAAGAAAAAAAAACAAACTTGAAGAACAAATAGAAAGGAGCAGTAAATTGGATAATGTGGAAATTTTGAACCAAGGGTAGTTATTCTCTGTGGGGTTGGAAGTTATCGTTCCGAGAAGTAAGTCCTGCTTCTAATTGTGTTGTAAACGTTGTTTAGTGCCGTGTGCTGGTCGTGCAACTTCAGACCGTATAACTTCATGTACTTAATTTCAAAAGTTATATATAAAATTGGTCGTTAATGGTCCGAAAAAATTTTCAATTATTACAGTTAAAAATAATTGAAAATTTACTCCAAATAGGAAAATTCCAAATAGGAAAAAAATTCACTTTGGACAATTTTTAGATTGAAACAATAGGAAAACAATAAAATTTGAAAAAGCTTTTAGATTTTAGTTCAAATTCTTCAGATTATTAATGTATGAATTAGAAAATAAGGAATTATTTTTTATCCTTTGACACAAATTCAATAATTGATGAAAAAAAAAAAAATTAAAAATGATGAAAATTAATAATCCTACCTGTATCGTAAATAATTTTCATGTGAAATTATTTCATTCTTTCTTCAAAATGATAAACGACACTGTCAATATTTCAAGGTTTTTTTTTTTTTTTTAATTTTTCAGAAGCACCAATTGCACACACACGGTTTAAAATAAAAAGCTCAGTAAACGGGAGGGAAATAACCGGAAGTTTAAAAGGGAAGAACCATGTACAACACGTGCGTTCTAGTGGCCGTCACCGCGTGCACTGACTTTATATCAGTGGAGTTTCAACTAGCTCCACCGCGAAGCTCGACTACTGTACACTCGACATTTTCGTTGCCATGACGATCTCGGGGAATAAACCAGGATGCTCGTGCGCTACAAAGACGAGCTTTTTCTATTTCTTTGAGCTTTTTCTTTTTCCAAAGCAGAATAACACTACTTATTTGGAAAAATAAATTTCAATAAATTTTTCATTTTGTATATAGAAAAGTTGTAAACTCAATATATAGGTAATATTGACATGAGGAGTAGTCACTGGGCGGTCTATTTGTAAGCTTTTATCTTCACATGAAAATATAGCTAACGCATATCAAAATAGCTTTCAGTCACATGTTGTAGTTTATAACCGGCAAAATCTATTCTTTGTAGAAACTAATGGATCTTCATTACGAATTTATTTTTGAACGTATTTTTAACTAAATATTCTGTTAAAGAATGAAATTTCATCGCTTTTGGGTATCATGACGTCACATCAGTGACTCTCATCCATAAGTATAATTTGAAACTTCTTTTGGGGTGTTATGACGTCACATCAGTGACTCTCATCCATAAGTATAATTTGAAGTTCCATTTGAGGTGTTATGGCGTCATCTCAGTGACTCTCATCCATAACTATAACTTGAAACTTCTTTTGGGGTGTTATGACGTCACATCAGTGACTCTCATCCATAAGTATAATTTGAAATTCCTTTTGAGGTGTTATGACGTCATCTCAGTGACTCTCATCCATAAGTATAATTTTAAACTCCTTTTGGGATGTTATGACGTCACATCAGTGACTCTCATCCATAAGTCAGGAAGCAGGAAGGTGACG